>ML103127.1:0-172561 GCA_003697995.1 Taxidea taxus jeffersonii
GGGGGGGGCATGCTGGTTTTTCCTGCTCTGAGGGTTTTGTACTGTTCCAAATAGCACTGTTTCATTCTTAGTGGTAAGTGGAGTCCTGTGTTGTGTCTCAGGGGTCCCCAGTCTGGAGGGTTTGGGGGTTGAGCCTCTGGGGACAGAAGCCTAAAAGCCCAACGTAGGGTTAGGGTTAGGGCCTAGGGCCATAGCAGGCCCAATCTGCCAGCGCTGAGGTGAGCTCCTGAGGGGGCTGAGTTGAAGGCAAGGGTCCAGCTGAGGGTTTGTGTCCAGGGGTCCGCCGAATATGGTGGTGGCCTCAGGGGGGCATGCAGGTTTCTTCCACTCTGAGGGTTTTGTGCAGATCCAAATGGCAAGGTTTCCTTCTGGGGGAGGTGCAGGCAGAGTCCTGCGGTGCGGCTCAAGGGTCCCCAATCTGGAGGCCTTGGGGCAGGGCCTCTGGGAATGGAAGCTTGAAAACCCAAATTTGGGTTAGGGTCAAGGGGCATGGGAGGCTTGATCTGCTTGCGCTGAGCCACGCTCCCCAGGAGGTTGAGATCAGGGTGAATGTCAGGCTGCGGGTTTGTGTCCAAGGGGCCACCGAAGATTGGTATGGCCTCTGGGGATCATACAGGTTTCTCCCGCTCTGAGGGATTTGCGCAGCTCCAAATGGCACAGTTTCCTTCTGGGGGGCAATTGGAGTCCTGTGGTGTGGCTTAGGTGTCCCCAATCCATGGGCCTGGCCCAGATGGCTCCCCCGAGGGCCCCCACCACCAGAATCGTGTTCACCAGGGGTTTCCAGCCAATTCTCATGATCTCTCTGCTCAGGACACTTAGCTGGCATTCTGTGGGGATGTGGAAAACACGCGTGCAATGTTTGGAGTGGGTTCTCAGGAGGTTCAGGTTGTGACCATGTGGGACCATGGGCTGGGCACAGGAGGCTCTGCTTCCACTGCTGGAAGCGAGTTAACCAGGAGTTTCTGGCCAATTCTCTCAAGCTTCCTGCCCAAATTGATATCGATTTGGGGAGAAAACTCATGAGAATTGGCCAGCGTTGTGCGGAGATTTGGGCCACATGCTCAAGCGGCGTTTGGAGCATCTTCTCGTGAGGTTCTGGCTGCTACCACGGGGGACCACGGGCCAGGTACAGGAGGCTCCCTGGGGGGGCCTCCCACTGCTGGAAGCGAGTTCTCTGGGGGTTTCTGGCCAATCTACCATGGCCACGGTGCCCATGGTGCTTTCAAACCAGCACCCATGCTGCTGCCTCCTTCTTTTCATCATCTTCATGGTCATGAGCCTCTGCTCTTCCCCATGGTCCTTGGGGTACTGCCCTCCCTCCATCTGGCCCTCCTCCCTGAGGCCCTGTGCAACCCGATGCCAGGATGACTCTGTCCCCTGATGGAACACTTCCATGGATCCCCTGTGAGGTGAGAATGATGCCCTGCCCTGGAAGGGGGCTTCAGGTCCCCAATCAGGAGAGCCACATCTCCCTTTTCAGCCTGGCCTGCCCTTTCCTCAGTCCTCCTCATGGAAGCTATCTCTACTTCCTGAGCTAACAGCTCTGACCTTAAAAGTCAATATTTTTTTCTAGTTCTCCGTGCCTTAGTTCATCCACGGCATGTCGTTCAAACCTGTTAGTAGGTTTTCTGCAGTCCTGCAGGGCTATCTGCTCAAAGAGATGACTTGGGAGGGGCAGCCTGCCCTCCCACCTCCCTCAGCATGTCCCTGAGCCCTGGGGCCAGCTGTCCCACTGAGGGTTGAGGGACCTGAGCCAGCCCATCCTGAGCCCAGGCTCTGTGTCAACTATGTAGACATATGTGTGCCAGGAGCGGTGAGCAGGTAGCATGGGCCAGAGGCAGACAGTTTCTCTTTCTCATTTCTTCACACACATCACCTCCCAGAGGTAGCTCAGAGCAGCCTCCAAGCCCCGCATCTCAAGATTGCATGACCTGTGCCTCCTGCCTTCATTTGGTGACCTCAATGGTCTCCTGTTGCCTATACCTCCCATACCTGCTCCCATGGCAGTTCCTGGATCAGGAGAGGGATTGTATCCTTGTCTATACTTTGACCTCTTCCTGCCCTGAACTGAGCCCACCCACCTTTGCATCCTCCATGGATGTGCTTGGGAGGAAGCCCATCCACAGGGAACCTATCAGCCAAATGGATCCACAGAACGACCATTGAATTAGAGATCCAGGATAGAGAACCAACCTGCTCTGAAACCTGTCCCACACTGTGTGACTGTACACTCTGTGTATAACACCCATGCTCATTGCATCACGTGCCCTCCTTAATGCCCATCATCCAGTTACCCCATCTCCCATCCACCTCCCTTCCTGCAACCCTCAGTTTGTTTTTGTAGTTAAGAGTCTTTCATGGGTTTTCTCCCTCTCTGATGACTTCCCTTTCAGTTTTCCCTCCCTTCCCCTATGACCCTCTGTGCTGTTTCTTCTATTTCATGTATGAGTGAAACCCTATGATAATTTCCTTTCTGATAGACTCATTTTGCTCATCATAATACCTTCCAGTTTGATCTAGGTTGATGTGATGGTAAGTATACATCTTACTGAAGGCTGAGTAATATTCCATTGTATTTATGCATTCCTCTGTCCGTGCACATCTGGGCTCTTTTCATAGTTTGGTTATAGTGGATATTGCTGCAATGAACACAGGGGCACAGGTGCCACTACTTTTCACTCAATCTGTATCTATGGGGTAAATACCCAGTAGTACAGTTGTGGGTTGTAGGATACCTCTATTTTTACCTTCTTGAAGAAAATACCAGGGTGCCTGGGTGGCTCAGTGGGTTAAAGCCTCTGCCTTCAGCTCAGGTCATGATCCCAGGGTCCTGGGATCGAGCCCCACATCGGGCTCTTTGCTCAGCAGGGAGCCTGCTTCCCCCCCCCCTCTGCCCGCCTCTCTGCCTACTTGTGATCTCTGTCAAATAAATAAAATCTTAAAAAAAAGAAAATACCATTTTACAGACTGGCTGTATGAGCTTGCATTCTCACTAGCAGTGGAAGGGGGTTCCCCTTTCTACGCATCCTCCACAACATTTGTTATTCCATAACTTGTTAATTTTAGCCATTCTAACTGGTGTCAAGTGGTGTCTTATGGTTTTGATTTGTATTTCCCTGATGGCTGGTGATGTTGAGCATTCCTTCCTGTGTCTGTTACTCACTTGCATGTGGTCTACAGGGAATGCTTGTTCAGGTTTTCACCCATGTCTTAAGCTAGGGTTAGAGTTAAGGTCCAGGAGCATAGAAGGTGTGATCTACTGATGTCAGGAGAATGTCACAGAGGACTGATTTGAGGGCTACAGGCAGGGAGAGTATTAGGCTCCGGGGTTGTGGTCAGTATGGTAACAAACATAGACATAAATAGGGATTTGCTGATTATTTCAATCGGAATTCTCCTGCTCTGAATCTTTTCTGGAGTTTCAAATGGCACAGTTTCTTTCTGGGTGGCAGGCTGAGTCCTCCAGTATGGCTCAGGTGTCCCCAATCTGGAGGGCTTGGGTGCTAGGCCTCTGGTAACAGAAGCCTGAAAACCCAAACTAGGGTAAGGCTTAAGGCATAGGGGCATGGAAGGCCCAATCTGTTGGCACTGAGGAAAACTCCCTGGGGGGGTGGGGCTGAGTTGAGGGCATGTGTCAGGCTGAGTATCAGGCTCCAGGTTTGTGTCCAGGGGGGCTGCTGAAAGTGGGAGTGGCCTCAGGTGGGCATGCATATTTCTCCAGCTCTGAAACCATTGTAGAGTTCCAAAAAGCACAGTTTCCTTCTGGGTAGCAGGTGGAGTCCTGTGGTATGGTTCAGGTATCCCCAATCTGGAGACCTGGGGTGCTAGCCTCTGGAGACAAAAGCTGGAAAACCCAAAGTAGGGTTAGGGCCTAGGGACATTGCAGGCCCAATCTGCCAGTGCTCATGCAAGTTCCCCGTTGTTGAGGGGATGGGTCAGGCTCCCCACTGCCTCTGGTGGTGGCAACATGCACAGCTACGCCATACATGGCCTTGCACTACATCTCAACACTGCCTCTAGTGGCAGTAAGCGGCACTGCAATACCTGCAGGCATCCCTCACACTGCAGGTGACCACTTCTCCAGTGGAGGGAACCGACACTGCGACTCCTTCCAGCGTGTTGCACTGCAGTTCATCACTGCTTCTAGTGTGGGGATACTTCACTCACACTCCTTTGAACATCTTGTATTGTAGTTCATCACTGTTTCCAGTGGTGGTGACAAGCTGCAAAGCCACACCATACATGCTCTCGCACTGTATGTTAACGCTGCTTCTAATCGTGGTAAGTAGCACAGCAAATCCTTCCTGCTTCCCTTGCACTGCCGCTGACCACTGCCTCCAGTGGCAGGAACAGACACTGACTCTCCTTCCAACATCTCGCCCTGCAGCTCAACACTGCCTCCAGTAGCGGGATACTTCACTGTCACTCCTTCCAACATCTTGCATGGCAGCTCAGCACTGCCTCCAGTGGCAACAAGCTGCACGGCCACATTGTCCATGGTCTTGCACTGCCTCTAGTGGCCATAAGCAGCACTGCAAAGCCTTCAGGCGTTGCTTGCATGGAGCTGACCACTGCCTCCAGTAGCAGGAACCTGCACTGCTATACCTTCCCAGGTCGTGCACTGCAGATCATCAATGCATGCAGTGGTTTGAAAGCGCATTGCAACTTCTTCCAGCCTCTTACACTGGAGCTCACCACTGCCTCCAGTGGCGCCAAGCTGCAGTGTCACATCTTCTAGCACCTCTCACTGTGCAGCTCACCGCTGCCTCCAGTGGTGGTAATCGACACTCCAGCTGACTTATCACGAGATTCGGGCTGAGATCTCAGGAGATTTGGAACATGATCTCATGAGATTTAGATTGAGAAATCTCATGAGAACTCATTTCAAATACCATGAGAACTCAGGGAAATCACTGGTTGTCTACTCAGTAATTACCCCTCTTCTCCTTTCTGTTTGAAAAGCCTGAATTTTGCTCTGATTTCACTCCCAAGTGCTCAAAGAAGGCTCCTGCCTTCCTACCCACAGAGAGGTGAGCCATGGTTGTCTGAGGTTATCACAGTGGTTTCTTTCCATTTAACAGGGATTGATTGGCTTAGGCAATGACATATGGCTTTATCCTGGCCAATAGCAACCTAGGAGGAAGTCTGTGTGTGTAGGGGTAGGGGATCAGAGCTCTGATAGAGGCTTTTTTAAATCCATTAAAAGTAATGCAGAGGACAAGCAACAACATCAAGTATAGACAAATGGGGATACATCAAACTTCAAAACTTCTGTGTGGGGGTGCCTGGGTGGCTCAGTGGGTTAAGCTGCTGCTTTCTGCTGAGGTCATGATCTCAGGGTCCTGGGATCGAGTCCCACATTGGGCTGTCTGCTCAGCGGGGAGCCTGCTTCCCTTCCTCTCTCTCTGCCTGCCTCTCTGCCTACTTGTGATCTCTGTCTGTCAAATAAATAAATAAAATCTTAAAAAAAAAAAAACTTCTGTGTGTCAGAGGAAATAGAGTGAAAAAGGCAACCTACAGAATGGGAAAAACTAATTGCAAGTCATATATCTGAGAAGGAGTTAATGTCCAGAATATTTAAGAAATTTCTAAAACTAAAACCAACGAAAAACAACATGATTTTAAAATGGGCAAAAGGGGACGCCTGGGTGGCTCAGTTGGTTAAGCAGCTGCCTTCGGCTCAGGTCATGATCCCAGCGTCCTGGGATCGAGTCCCACACTGGGCTCCTTGCTCGGCAGGGAGCCTGCTTCTCTCTCTGCTTCTGCCTGCCACTCTGTCTGCCTGTGCTCACTCTCTCTGACAAATAAATAAATAAAATATTTTTTTAAAATTAAAAAAAAAAGAAAATGGGCAAAGGACTTGAATTTACATTTCTCCAAAGAAGATACACAAATAGCCAATAAGCACATGAAAAGATAACATCATGAATCATTAGGGAAATGCAAATCAAAACCACAATAAAGGAGCACCCGTGTGGCTCAGTCAGTGAAGCACCTGCCTTTGGCTCAGGTCATGATCCCAGAGTCCTGGGATTGAGCCCACAATGGGCTCCCTGCTCAATGAGAAGCCTGCTTCTCCCTCTCCCACTCCCCCTGCTTGTACTCCCTCTCTCACTCTCTCTCTCCCTGTGTCAAATAAATAAAATCTAAAAAAAAAAAACAAACAAACAAACCAACAACACAATAAGGTATCACCTCATGCCTATCAGGATGGCTACTAGCAAAACAACAGAAAACACGTGCTGGTGGCAATATGGAGAAATAGAACCCTTGTGCACTCTTGGTAGGAATGTAGCGTGCTACGACCACTGTGGAAAACAGCATGGTGGTTCCTCAAAAAATTAAACATAGAATTATATGATTCATCAATTCTACTTCTCGGTATATATCCAAGATAACTGAATGTAGGAACTCAGATACTTGTACACCAATGTTCATAGCAGCATTATCCACAATAACCAAAAGGAGGACGCATCTAAGTGTCCATCAATAGGTGAACACATAAAGAAAATGTGCATCTCCACTGAGTAGAATATTATTCAGCCTTAAAAAGAAGGAATTCTAGGGGCGCCTGGGTGGCTCAGTGGGTTAAAGCCTCTGCCTTCGGCTCAGGTCATGATCCCAGGGTCCTGGGATCGAGTCCCATATCGGGCTCTCTGCTCAGCAGGGAGCCTGCTTCCTCCTCTCTCTCTGCCTGCCTCTCTGCCTACTTCTGCTGTCTGTTAAATAAATAAATAAAATCTTTAAAAAAAAGAAAGAAGGAAAATGTCACAGGCTGTAACAAGGATAAGTCTTAAGGACATGATGCTAAGCCAGTCACAAAGGAACAAATACTGTACGATTCCACTCATATGAAGTATGTAAAGTGGTCAAAATCCTAGAAACAGAATTTAGGACAGTGTTTACCAACAACGGGAAGGGAAAATCAATGTTTAGTGGGCATAGAGTTTTAGTATTGAGAGATGAAAAAGTGATAGAGATCTGTTGCCCAACAACATACACTTATAACAATAATATACTTAACATTTTGAAATGTGAAATTAAAAATGGTTAAAATTGTAAATCTTTTTTTGTTTTTGTTACAATTAAAAAGTGATGAGGGAGAGTTTCCACAACTCAACAATAAAAAACAATGGTGGAGTAGGTGAAGTGGTATCTCATGATAGAGTGAGGGAGAGTTTCCACAACTCAACAATAAAAAACAATGGTGGAGTAGGTGAAGTGGTATCTCATGATAGAGTTCTGTACTTACATGTTCTTCTGCCTCAAAAAGGAAATGTTCTGACACATACTGCAACATGGAGTAACCTTGAAGATATCATGCTGAGTAAAATAAGTCCATTACAAAAAGGCAAATATTGTATGACTCTACGTACGTGATGTGTCTAGAATAGGCAAACTCATAGATACAAAGTAGAATAGAGATTTTCAGGGGCTAAGGGGTAGAGGACATGGGGAGTTAATGTTTAATGGGTACTATTTGGGATGGTGAAAAAGTTCTGGAAGTGGATAGTGGTGATGGTTGCATAGCATTGTGAATGTACATCACTTTGTGCCACTGAATTGTAGACTTAAAAATGGTTATAATCATACATTTTATGTTATTTATATTTTCCCACAATTAAAATTTTTTTAAATGATGCCAGTGAGGAAATTACCTCTCTTCTTGTCTGCTTCTAGCAGCTGGAACTGCTGCAGCCATCTTGTGGTTAAGGGCAAATCATGCTGAAATTAATAGACTGAAAATGGGTTTGCGATGATGCCATCTTGTTGAATTTATGAGACCTACAAATACCATCTCCACATTTGTTCTGTGAGAGAAAAAGAAAAGAAAAGAAAAACTACTTATTATTTAAGCTGTATTTACCCAGGGCTATTCTTTTCATCAGGCCAGGGAAATCTTCATGCATGATACCTCACTGGAACATGTCTTTGAAGGGTGAGTGGGGTTATGCTAGAGACCAGAGGAATGGAAGTTGAGTTAAGGGAACAATGGGACAGGTTTAATATTCTCAAAATATGTGCTATGTTCCTTCTATAAGCCAGACCCCAAAGCAGATAGAAGCTTTGGGTCAGGAAAGAAGCAAAGACCTTATACTCAATGTCAGAAGCTCCAGCTGAGGGATGGGAAGAAAGGGGAAGGAGACACAAGGTGCTTTGAAGCTGACAGTTTCTGTGTCTTTGGCCTTTGATCTCTGGCTCTGTGTCAGGCCATCTGCTGCCAGAGGTGCATCTAATATGGGGCAAAGGCTCTACTGTGTTAATGGAAAGGAGGGGAAGGAAGGGGAAGGAAGGAAGGGGAAGGAGCTTAAAAGTTACTCAATTTTAAATTTTAAAAAAAGAGAGATTTTATTTATTTATTTATTTGAGGGGAGAGATTGAGCTCAAGTTGGGGGAGGGTCAGAAGGAGAAGCAAACTCTCTGCTGAGCTGAGAGCTTGATGTGCTGAGCAGGGAGCTTGATGCGGGACTTGATCCTAGGACTCCTGGATCATAACCTGAGCCAAAGGCAGAAGCCTAACAACTGAGTCACCTAGGTGTCCTGAATTTTAAATTGTTATTTTAAAAGTGCACACATCCTCTTTGTTATCCTCAGACAAATCTGCTTTTTCTTCCTTAGTGTAGCCCTATCCATTCACCAAATTGCTTATCCTGGGAGGGAAAGCTAACAAGTGAACGAGTTTAGTGAGAAGTGTGTTGGGGAAGCACCCAGGAGCTGTGGAGCAAACCAGCAGCATGAACAACCCACACTGAGGGGTCCAAGGAGGCTTTGGACTTGAGGACTTTCCTTTTCTCTCTGCATCATAAATTTATCTTTCTTTATTGGATCAGAACTATAAACATACACAACTCTGTAATTAGCTCCCATTGAACCCAAATCTTTTCTTGACCTTGTATCCTCTCTTGCTTCATTACTTTGCCATCTATTTCTAGCAAAATCCTTAAAAGAATTATCTAGACCTTCTGTCTAATTCCTCAATTCTCCAGCATTCACCCTACCACATCATGCCCTAGTGAAGGTCATTAATGACTATATGACACAAATGGTTAATTCTCTTAATGGTTAATTCTCAAGTTTCCTCTTGCATGCCATCCTGCATGCAAGAAATCTTCAGATTTCTTCACTTGCCTTCTGGGATACCGCCACCACCGCCCGCACACCCCCCCCCCCCCCCCCCCCCCGCCGACTCTCTGTCCCTTGGTTCTTTTTCTCCTTCACTGACACATTTTCTGTGCTGTTGGTGGTCTTAATTTGAGTGTGACCTAAATCTCTGAGTGGAATGACCTAAAGCTCATTCCCTGGCCTTCTTTTCTTCTCTATCTGCATGTGCTCTGTAAATGAGCTGATCCAGTTTGTGGTTTTAAATACTATCTCTAAGTTGACTCCTACACCCAACTCCCTACCCAACAACTCCACCAAGATATCTGGTAGGCATTGTGAGCTTGATGTTGCCAAACAGAACAATATCCTCCTCCAAATTCGCTTCTTTCCCAGCACAGCCTGTCTCATTTAATGGATCACTATTTACTGATACTCAAAGCCAAGATCTGTAGTCATCCCTGACTTCACTCTTTATTTATTTATCATTTTTATTTTTTATTGACTCCACTCTTTAAGTGAAAGTCCTTATAATGACTTGCAAAGCTTTATAAGATTTTCTCTGGACCACACTGGCCTCCTCTCAGTTCCTCAAAACAAGGGTCAGTTCCCTCTACCTAAAAAAGCTCTCCCCACCCCCACCCTGCCATGGGTCACCTTTCCTCTTACCTCAGCTCTCTGCTCAGTTCTCACTTTATCAGTGATATGATCTTGTCACTCCCTATCCTCTGGCCCTACTATAGTCTTCACATTACTATCCAACATTATGTCATATTTTTCATGTGTATGAATATATAAAGTAACAAATACATATCTTATATACTTATATATACAAATACACATTTTATATGCCTACATATGGACATAGGTATATAGGTATATCTATGAGTGTCTATATTCCCCACTAAAATAGATCCACTAGGATAGGAACTTTGTATTGTTCATCTATGTGTCCAAATAGCACAAGAATAGAACATAGCTCATAGCATTTGTTGAATGGGGAGAACATGGCACGGGGTGATGGGCATGATGATTGGAGCACTGAATTAAAGGGATTGGAGATGATATCGGAAAGCAGGCCAGGTTGGGATGTAGGCCCTTCAGAAGAGACAGGATTTTATAACAGAGATATATGTCTGAGCAAAGTATGGCTCTCTCCCAGCTTTGTGGATGGAGACTAGCCTGAATCTCAGATGAAGAGGAAGGGACTGGATGAAAAGGGTCTGTAAGGGATCTATGCATGGGATTTTTAGGTAGGGCTGAGCACCCTGGTAGGTAGGAAGCTCTTTCCCAAAGGGTTAATCAGGACTCGGAGGGCAGTACCTTAACTCCAAAGGGATTAGATCCAACAGATTGCTCCAGAAGAAGGAGTGAATTCAAAGGATGACAGTCTACCTTGTCAAAAGCAAGGCAAAGATTGGCACTGGATAGATCTGAGGGATGCACTATTTTTATGTGTTCTTATCAGAAAGACAGTGAGGATGCTGTCAGGTAAGGGGGTATTGTGATAGCTGACTGCATATTAAGAGGCCCTAAGTGAGAAAAGGATGGTGTTGAAAGTAGAGAGAGACTAACTATAGACATTGCGTTAGGAGTCCAGTTGACCTCTTAGGAGGAGTCTTGATGAAGTCAGTAGGACACAGGTTGGTACTTAGCTTTAAAGGAGCAGAAGCTAAAAAGTGTCCATGCGCTCACATTTGATCAGGCTGGGATGAACTCAGTGGTTATCATCCATGAAGTTTATTTCTCACTCATGCTACATGGTTATTGTGGATGGGCCACAACTATGCTCCATATCTTCTTCACTCCAGGATCAGGGTGACAAAGTGTCCCAATCCGAAATATGGCAGGGTCTTATGGAAGAGGGAAGAGCAAGACAGTTTTTTTCTAAGGATAGCTCTTAAGTGAAATCTTCTCCTTGGATGTCACACATGTCATTCTGTTCACATTCCATTAGCCAAAGCAAGTCACATGCCACCGCTATGTTCAACAGGGTGGGCAGTACAATCCTCCTTCAGGAAGAGGAAGTGAGTAATTATGAACAATTATACAAGCTACCACAGATGCCATTGGATTTGGCAATTGGGAAAGCCTTGATGACCTTTGAAAAGAATTTAACTGGATGGGTTGCCTGGGTGGCTCAGTGGGTTAAGCCTCTGCCTTTGGCTCGGGTCATGGTCCCAGGGTCCTGGAATCGAGCCCCGCATCGGGCTCTCTGCTCAGTGGGGAGCCTGCTTACCCCACCCTTCTCTCTCTGCCTGCCTCTCTGCCTGCTTGTAATCTCTCTCTGTCAAATAAATAAATAAAATCTTTTTTAAAAAAAGAATTTAATTGGAGAGTTGGGTAATAATAATAATGGCTCTAATGTATGGATTACTTGCTATAGTTTACATACTGTAGTGAATGCTTTATATTTATTATCTCACTTTAATCCTTTTTAGGCGCTCCTCCTCAAATTTTTATGTTGAAATGTAACCCCCAATGGGATGATATTAGGAGGTGGAGCTTTTGGGAGATAATTAGGTTGAGAGCATGGAGCACTCAGGATGGGATTAGTGCTTTAAAAAAAAGACAGGAGAGAGCTTGCTTGCTTCTTTCTTTTCTGTCTCTCTTTCTCTCTCACCCTCTCACCACCCCACTCCCTGCCTTGTGAAGACACAGCAAGAAGACAGCCATCAACAAGCCAGGAAGCAGGATTTCACCAGATCCCAAATCTGCTGGTACCTTGATCTTGGACTTTCCAGCCTCCAGAACTTTGAGAAATAAATGGTTGTTGCTTAAACCAAGTCACCCAGTTTATGGTAATTTCTTTTAGCAGCGAAAACTGACTAAGACAATTCTTTCCATTACATATGAGGATTAGAGAGATCAGGTGCTGGCTCAAGGTCATAGGACTAGTAAGTGGTGGAACAGAGATTCAGGCCAGTTCTATCTGGCTCCAAGGCCAGTATATGAACCCCTGCAGAGTAAAAATTACTAGATGGAGGCAACAGCAGATGTTTTTTTTTTGGAGAACATTTGTGAGAGCAAGGATTGTAGGGTACCAGAATATGCCACCACAAAATATGCAACTTTAGCATAAAGATTATTTTGAACTGGAGATAACTGAGAAGCAGATATAAGAAAGCTTTCTGCCCTCCCCGCTATTTGCCTAAAAGTAGGAAGATGTTCTCCCTACTCTCTCTATCAGGAAGGACAAATTTATTTATGGAGACATATCTATCTTTCTATCTATCTAATCCATCTATTTTAAAGATTTTATTTTTAAGTAATCTCTATACCCAATGTGGTGCTCAAACCCTATAACCCCAAGATCAAGGGACACATGCTCTACTGACTGAGCCAGGAAGGCACCCCTTGTTGTTTTTTTGTTAAGATGCTAAATATTGGGGCACCTGGATGATTCAGTTCATGGAGCTTGGGACTCTTGATATCTGGGTGGTGAGTTCAAGACCCACGTTGGATGTAGCAACTACTTAATAAAATCTTAAAAAAAAAAAAAAGCAAGCTGAATAATGTCAAGTTCTACCCATCCCCTTTGAATTACTCATCTCCAGGTACTCCCAATGTATGTGTGACGGTCACTATAAACTTCTGTTTTTCTTTGGTTAATCTCTCTTTTGTTAGTCTAATTACAGGACCCTACCTGAGAGCTTAGATGGGTGGGGGGAGGGGGGGAGACTTTTCCTTCTTCATGGGATGAATACTTGAGAAGGAAACAGGGTCCTGGAAAGATATTTACAGAATTTGGTAGGCTACCTAAGAAGGCTAGGGAAAGGCTCTAGGGGAGCATCAATGCTGGGGAGATTCAGGACAGGTGATAAGCAAAATCCTTACTTTAGCTCTTGATTTGTGTGGCTGTGAGCTAATTTGCTTTTTTGAGCTAATTTGTTAATTTGGCTATTTTGAGAGTTTAGGTGTCTATTTCATTTGTTGAGATAGATGAACAGGCAAGGGGAGCTGAAAGGCAGTTATTATTCCTAAAACAAAACAAAACGAAAACAGCAGTTATTATTTGATGGCAGAATGAAGTAAGTTAATTTGCCATACTGTAGTTTTCCTATTTCAAGCAATTACATTGCATAAAAAATTAAAATGTAAAATTAAACTACTACATTAAAAAAGAATGAAGTTCTGATACATGTTACAACATGGATGTGCCTTGAAAACATTGTATCAGGGAGTGCCTAGATGGCTCAGTCCCTTCAGCATCCAGCTTTGATTTCTGCTCAGGTCATGATCCCAGGGGTTCAGTGGGGAGTCTGCTTGTCTCCCTCTCCCTTTGCCCCCCCCCCCACCATGTGTACTCTCTCCCTTTCTCAAATAAAAAAATAAATCTCAATTTAAAAAAGAAAATATTTTGGGGTGCCTGGGTGGCTCAGTGGGTTAAACCTCTGCCTTCAGCTTGGGTCATGATCTCAGGGTCCTGGGATTGAGCCCTGCATGGAGCTCTCTGCTCAGCGGGGTTCCTCCCCCCCGCCACCCCCCGCTCTGCCTGCCTCTCTGCCTACTTGTGTTCTCTCTCTCTGTCAAATAAATAAATAAATAATCTTAAAAAATAAAAAAAAAGAAAACTCAGTTAAAAAAAAAAAGAAAAAATATTTTATCAAGTGAAATTAGCCAGACACTAAAAGACAAATATTGTATTATTCTACTCAAATAAAATATCTAGAATTAGGTCAAAGTCACAGAGATAGAAAGTAGATTAGAAATTATTGAGCTGGGGAGAGGAGGATATGGGGAGTTATTGCTTAATGAGTATAGAGTTTCTGTTTGGAAATAGTGATGATGGTTGTACTGTATTGTGAGTGCAATCAATGCTACCAAGTTGTAAGCTTTAAAATGGTTGAAATGGCAAATTTTGTGTTATATACCACAAATATAATTGTAAAAAAATTAATCCATTATATTAGAATCCTGTGGTTATATTGAGTTGGAGTAGGAGGGGTGGGTAGGTCAGGACGGAGAGTGTTTTATAAAATATACAAATTATATTTCCCTGAAGAAGTTGCCATACTTTCTACCAAAGAGTAGGCGGGATATTATAATCACTCATGAGATAAGACATAAATCACTATTGTATTAGTGGCTAGGTCATTGTTCATATACTTTGACACTAGCTACACCTTTCTGATCTGGAAGTATTGGGGTTGCCAATACATAGATGATTTGAATTATTATAAGATTTATTTAAGCATCCATCATGGAGACTTCAAGCATATTGCGCAAACAGCCATGTCTCTATAGTAAAGTCCCCCACCTCATTATGGGACAGTTTTTCCATGTCTTCATGAATCCAGATAGTGTCTACATTGTGTAATAAGGATGAGAAGGTAGAATAAAAATCTGTATGCTTATTCCTGAATCTTGAATTCTCTAAACTCAAGAAGCTGATTTAGGTTGATCTGTTTGGAAACAGTTAAGTTGGTCATTGTCATGGTCAATATTACCAGCAAACAAATGGAATCCTTTTTTTTTTTTTTTTAGTTCATTTATAGTGTGGTGTTCTTGTGTAAGTACTTCCAACACAAAAACAGCCTAGTTATTGGTCATATAGGGAGCTGATTTTTGTCTTCACTTGAGGAGTACTGTCAGAGTATAGTATATCACACAAAAGTGCCTTGAATGGGGGCACCTGGGTGACTCAGTGGGTTGAGCCTCTGCCTTCGGCTCAGGTCATGATCTCGGGGTCCTGGGATCAAGCCCTGCGTGGGGCTCCTTGCTCAGCCTACTTGTGATCTCTGTCTATCAAGTAAATAAAAAAAATAAATTTAAAAAAAGTGCCTTGAATGAATGCAGTCATGGTTTTCAGTGTCACGACCTAGTCACAGGCCACAGGCAGTACAAACAGTAGTAATACCACGGGTTGACCAGATTCAACATTTATATATGTTAATGACTTGCCAGGATGTGTATGGGGGTGTTTTAAGTTGGGCAGTGATAATAACAGGTAATATTTGGGTAAAGAAGGGGCGATTGAGATTTGAGGGTTTGAATTGTAAATAACATATTCTAATATTGGTGTTAGAAAGCTGGGGTGCCTGGGTGGATCAGTGGGTTGAGCCTCTGCCTTCGGCTCAGGTCATGATCTCAGGTTCCTGGGATCGAGCCCTGCATCGGGCTCTCTGCTGGGCAGGGAGCCTGCTTCCTCCTTTCTCTCTGCCTGCCTCTCTGCCTACTTGTGATCTCTGTCTGTCGAATAAATAAATAAAATCTTTAAAAAAGAAAAAAAAGAAAGCTTACCTGTCCACTATCTGTCCCAGCTGGCTGAAATGAGAGAAGACATTGAAATAAAGTAATAATAGTGGGCATTTTGTTAAAGCAATTAAACAAGAAGGCTGTTAGACCAGGGAAGCTCTAATGCCTTGGTAACCTACATAAGCAAACTGAAACCTAAGCCTGAGTCAATGAACTTGAATCTGAGAAAATGAAACTTAATAACTACTGGTCACAAACCAAGTAGGCTTTCCCAAATAGAGTAACTGCTTATTCAAATACTTCTTTTGATTTGCTTCAGAATCTTCTTTTTTTTTTTTAAATTGTATTTATTTATTTGACAGAGATCACAAGTAGGCAGAGAGGCAGCAGAGAGAGAGAGGAGGAGGAAGCAGGCTGAGCAGAGACCCTGACGCGGGGCTCGATCCCAGGACCCTGGGATCATGACCTGAGCTGAAGGCAGAGGCTTTAACCCACTGAGCCACCCAGGCGCCCCCAGAATCTTCTTTATAAAAACCTTTCCCCTAGCTCTTGTGAGTGGAACGCTCCTAACCATTTTCTGTTTGGGGTTGTCTGACTTGAATCAATGTTTGCTCAAATAAACTCTTAAAAATGTTAATGTACTTCAGTTTATCTTTTGACAGTTCACTGAGCGCTTTCCATGTAGTAGATTTAGTTCTATAAAAGCATGATTCTCTAATTGTTAAACTCATAATTCTTAAGTGACTAGAAAGTGAGCAGGTGTCAAAGTTTTACTTAACACAAGTGGAAATAAACGAAGGCTACGCCAATGAAAGAGATTACAGAGTGTACTGTATAACAAGGGAGTCTGCCATTATCACTTGTATTTGGTGGAGATTCAAAGGCAGTTAGGGAGAGGGGAAACTTTCTAATGATAAAAAAGGGGGAATGCTTCTGGTAGGCTCTTGGTTTTTTAGATTTATTATTTATTTATTTGAGAGAGAGAACATGTGACATACAGGGGAGGGCAGAGGGAGAGGGAGAGAGTCTCAAGCAGACTCCCTTCTGAGGGAAGATCCTGTTGTGGGGCTCCATCTCACACTCTCATGGCCCTGAGATCATGAACTGAGCTGAAATCAAGAGTGAGACACTTAACCGACTGAGCCATCCAGGCACCCCATGGTTCTGATTAAAGGTTGTTGGTAGGGGAATCTGGAGGTGGAACCACTAGAAGTGGGGCCATCAATGTGATTGGTTTGGGGAGCATATGTATTTGTTTTTCTCTAGTTGGTCCTCATATGGGTGAGCAACGATGTGTGTGTCTATGTGTATGTTGGGTAGGGGAAGTTGGCATCCTGTGAGCAAATCTTGACCATCTTGAGCTGATTGCTGCAGACGCTGGTTTCTCATGTGGGTCAGAGTCTTATTATTACTAGCCACTGTCCTATTTGTATATTAAATCTCTCATTAATAAAAGAGCCAGCAGAATGATGGAACTTGTTGCAAGAGGATATGAGAAACTAGGCTTTATGTAATAATTGGGGAAAAGAATAATGAAAAAATTAATATATTGATACAAAACATGGCTCATGTTCCTCAGGACTAGGTAATTTTAACTTTTGGGATAATTTTTTTCACTTGCTGCCTGATCCTTCTTTCCATTACAATTCATCAGTTGTTGTTGTTGTTTTTTTTTTAGACCAAACTCTGAGTTTACTGGGTTGTAATATTCCAGCAAAGTTACATTTCCTGAATATGTCAGATGAACATTGAGTTTCTTAGAAAATCCTCTAGAATGAAACTAATTTCAAAAAGCCACATCTCAATCATCTTTTGGCTTTATTTCCAAGTTTTGAGTAAAGATTTATGTACTATTTCATTTAGTCTTCACAACAGTCCAAAGCAAGTACACTGTTTTAGTAGTACAATTATTATTCCCATTTCTTTAGACCTTTTTTTTCTTAAAGATTTTATTTATTTGATAGAGAGATCACAAGTAGGCAGAGAGGCAGGTAGAGAGAGGGGGAAGCAGGCTCCCTGCTGAGCAGAGAGCCCGATGTGGGGCTTGATCTCAGAACCGTGAGATCATGACCTGAGCCAAAGGCAGAGGCTTAACCCACTGAGCCACCCAGGTGGCCCATATTCCCATTGCTCAGAAGAGAAAACTGAGGCACAAGTAACTTGACTAACCAGTACGAAGTAATTAAACAATAGCTACAGAATAGCTGAGCACTGGCTTTGCTGCCACCTCAGGTTGTAAGAGTGAGGAAGGACAGCGGCAGGGAATTGACACACTCCAATACCTTGAAGGCTGTGGGCAACACCAGTTATCTTGGTCGTGGCTTTATTCCTATGTCTTTATGCTGCTTCTGAATTCTAAATCCTTGTCCAAGGGAGTTCACAGGTGTGGTGGCTGGGAATTTGAGCTGGGCTGCACGTCCGTATTTGCCTTTGCTGGCTGTCTTGAGCAAGTCTTTAGCTTCACCTGGCCTACTGTTTCCTGACTTGTAAAAGAGAGAGCTGGATGGTCGTTCTTGGAAGCTCTGGTGCCGCCGACTAGCATTTGAAGTAAAGTGCCAAACACCTGAAGGAGGATCTGGCTGCTTTAAGCTTCCGCAAAGGAAAGGTTTTTTTTTTTTTTTTTCCATTGTAGCAACGGCTACTATCTTCCTTCCTAAATCTTAATCTCCGCCCTTCCTCCCCTCCCCGCCCCCCGCCTCCGTTGTCATAGAAATCCCGGACGCCCCACGGGCTGATTTCCCCACCCGCGGTACTCCTGGCAGGGCACGTGACGACGCACGCGCGGCTTCGGCGGCGGGGGGCGCCGCGGTGCCTGCCGGGACGGAGCTCCTAGTAGCCAGATCAGGAAGTGGCGGGCGGAGCCCGCGGCGGAGTCCTGCCGCCTTAGCCGCCGCCAGTGCCGAGACCCCGACCTGGCGGGGCTGCGCTGGGCGTGCGTGCGGGCAGGCGGGGGCGCTGACGAGGAGCAGGAAGCGGTGGCCACGCGGGCGTGGGCGGCGGGTCCGGGTGGAGGCGCTGGGAGGCGGCGGCCGGTCGCGTGGGGCGGCCCTCCTCGTTCAGGTAGGGGCTGCGGCCGCCGGGTGAGGGGAGCGGAGCCCCGGCCTGTTCTTCCTCGGGACCGCCTCCTCCCGAGGGGCGAGCGTGTCTTCCAGCTCTCCCGAGGCTGGGGCTGCGGTCCTCTGCGCGAAACACCAAACACAGTAACAACTTCTTGGGAGCATTGTCTTTTAGGCCTGAGGTCTATGGAGCAAACTTTTGGGTTGGAAAGAGGGGAAATTCGCAGTCAGAGCTCATTGTGTCTCTTCCTAGCCCCGGACTTCACATTAGCAGTAGGCGAGCGAAACGTGTGTGGAGTTTAGGGAACCACAGTGTCTAACTAAAGGCTGTGATTTAGATGCACCTTTACGGGTTGCTATTATTATTTTTTAAGCTGTCTTTTGGAGACTGGGTTTGGAATGATCCCTAAACTTTAATTATAGTCGTTTTGTCTGCAAAGTCTAGAGACATGTTCCAAATCAAAACACTACAGTACCTCTTCATCTCTCCATTCCTGTGATTTAAGACGAAAACAGTCACGTTCCTTACCTTGCTGGCTCTTCTTTGAGGTGTTCTTGGGTGCTTAGTGGCCGCTCTGAGGCTCACGCAGGGAAAGGCAAAAAGGGAGCAAAAGTAGAAAGGTTGGGGAAAAAAAAAAAAGTCGTATGGTAGAGTGGAAAGAACGTGTGCTTTGGAGCCAGAAGATGTTGATTTAATTTTTGGCTTCTCAGTGACCGTCCGTGGAGGAACACGTTAATTCCCTGAGTTGTGATGATTTTTTTTTTTTTAATGGGAACTGGGCATGGTCAGTATATGTAAAACTCTACGGATTTTTTGAGTAGTGTGAGAAAAAGGAGGAAAAGTTAGGCGGAGCGTGCGATGGTGGGAAACAGAGAGAGAGACATTAAGCCTTCTGCTCGAGGTGCCATTGAACGTTACCCGTAGCACACAGGTCGCCTTTGTTTTAGAGGCCTTGACCAGCATTTCAGGTCTGGAGTAAGGAAGCGTTTGATTTAGGAGGCAGGGGATTCGTGTCCTGGCCTGAGTACTTACGTACTTACAAATGTGTGACCTTAACTGTACGTCTTCATTTCAGATTTCACACATTAAAATAAAGAATAAAACTAATACCTATTGTCTCAGAGGCTCAAGGGCTGTAAGCATTTAGGTTTTTGTAAACTGTAAGGCTTTTGTTTAAGTCTGAGTTAAAATTCTGATTAAAAGCCTGATTTAATTACCTGTCTTTACAAGGTGAAATAAACACATTTCCTGGTTTTGGCTTGTTGCCCCCACTTTATCACTGGTGATTTCTCCTTTTTCCCCCACACTCCTCCACCCTCTCCCCACCTTCCTCACTCTAGCATAATCTTTCTGTTACTTCTTTTTAGATCCAATTCAGAATAGTAGCAGTGAGATAACATATTTGTATAGCTTTATTATTTAAAAAATGGCCTTTGGCGCACCTGGGTGGCTGAGTGGTTAAGCGTCTGCCTTCTGCTCAGAGCATGATCCCAGGGTGTTGGGATCAAACCCACATAGGGCTCCCATCTCCCTCTTCTACTTCCCCTGCCTGTGTTCCCTCTTTCATTGTCTCTTTCTCTGTCAAATAAAATCTTCCAAAAAATTAACAAACATTGTCTCATTTTAAAGTTGGGCTAGATGTAGAAAGCATTGGTACTGTCTTCTTTCTGCTTATGATAAAATTGGGCTTAGAGAGGTCTAGTATGGATTGCCTAGGGTCATGTTGCAGTTAGAGATTAGTACTGAGGGTTCCAGAAGTCAGGTCTTTGATATTAGTGCCAGTGACTTACTCATTCAACTAAAGTTTACTCTGATTATTTCTTATCAGTGCTTAAATTTTTAATTTTAGCACTCTAAGTCACATTTTAGACATTGCTTTTTAAGCACATGCTCGGTTCTTAAATATTCTCAAATGCAAGCTGCTCGAAGGCAAGGGTTTATCTTTTAGAACTCTTCAAAGCTTGGAGTACATAAACACAAGACAAGTACACAAAGCTTAGAGTTACAAATACAAGACATTTAATAAAGGCTTGTGAAGCCTATAAGAAGGCTAAGGCAATTTAAAGATGTTTTTATGTTCATTATTCATTTAACAAATATTTATTGAGCTACACTGTGCATGAAGGCTTTCACAGTTTAGGGGCGCCTGGGTGGCTCACTTGTGAGTTCAAGGCCCGTGTTGGGCTCCACACTGTGCATGGAACCTATTAAAAACAAAGTAAAGTAAAAAAAAAGTTAAGATAGAGTTTTTCCTTCCAGACCTTCCTTTCCTACTTGCGAAGAATGCAAAGACCATTTACATGGTCAGCTTGTTGTGCTTCCTAGACTTTCCATGGTATTCTAGGAGAGTTCAAACAAGAGAGGAATTTTTTTCTTTTAGAAATCTTTTATTTATTCATTTGAGAGAGAGCGCGCGCAAGCGTGCAAGCAATTGAGAGCATGAGCAGAGGGGAGGGGGAAAGAGAAGCAGATTCCCTTCGGAGCAGAGAGCCCAATTTGGGGCTTGATTGAAGGACCCAGAGATCATGAGTGGAAGGCAGATGTTTAACCATCACAGCCACCCAGGTGCCCCAGGAACTTTTTTCTTAATTGAAGGATATTTGACATGCAATGTTACTTTAGTTTCAGATATACAAAATAGTGATTTTATTTTATTATTTTTTTAAAGATTTTATTTATTTAATAGAGAATGAGCACAAATAAGGGAAGCAACAGGCTGAGAGAGAGGGAGAAGCAGACTCCCCACTGAGCAGGGAGCCTGATGCCGGGCTTGATCCCAGGATGGTGGGATCATGACCTGAGCCAAAGGCAGCCCCTTGATGACTGAGCCACCCAGGCACCCTCAAAATAGTGATTTTACAACTCAATACCTTATGCTGTGCTTACCATGTATCCCCATACAATGCTATTACAATACCATTGACTATACTCCCCGTACTAAAACTTTTGTCCCCATGACTTATTCTTTAACTGGAGGACTGTATATCCCACTCCCTTTCACCCATTTCACCCATCCCCATATCCCACTCATCCCCCTCTCCTCTGGCAACCATGAGTTTATTCTGTGCTTATGGGTATCAAGAGAGGCACTTAAAAAAAAAAAAAAAATTCAGCGTAGTTAACATACAGTGTTAATATTAGATTCAGGTGTATAATATAGTGACTTACCAGTTTCATGTAGTACTCATTGCACATATACGTATCATCAAGATAAGTGTACTCCTGGGGCGCCTGGGTGGCTCAGTGGGTTAAAGCCTCTGCCTTCGGCTCACGTCATGATCCCAGGGCCCTGGAATCGAGCCCCAAATCGGGCTCTCTGCTCAGCAGGGAGCCTGCTTGCCCCCTCTCTCTCTGCCTGCCTTTCTGCCTACTTGTGATCTCTGTCTGTCAAATAAATAAATAAAATCTTAAAAAAAAAAAAAAGATAAGTGTACTCCGAATCTCCATCACCTGTTTCACCCATCCCTCCCACCCACCTCCCCTCTGTAACCATCAGTTTGTTCTCTATAGCTAAGAGTTTGTTTTCTTGGTTTGTCTCCCTTCCCCTCCTTTGTTTTGTTCCTTAAATTCCACATATGAAATTACATGGTATTTGTCTTTCTCTGACTGCTTATTTTGCTTAGCATTATACTCTCTAGATCCAGCCATGTTGTTGCAAATGGCAAGATTTCATTCTTTTTTACAGCTGAATAATACTCCGTTATGTGTGTGTGTATACATACACCACATCTTTTTATTTTTTTAAGATTTTTTTTTAAAGATTTTTTATTTTTTATTTATTATTTATTTGACAGAGATCACAAGTAGGCAGAGAGGCAGGCACAGAGAGAGGAAGGGAAGCAGGCTCCCTGCCATGCAGCAATCCCAGGACCCTGGGATCATGACCTGAGCCAAAGGCAGAGGCTTTAACCCACTGAGCCACCCAGGCGCCCCTTTTTTTTTAAAGATATTTATTTACTTATTTATTTATTTGATGGAGAGAGTCACAGTGAGGGAACACAAGCAGGGAAAGTGGGAGAGGGAGAAGCAGGCCTCCTACCGAGCAGGGAACCCGATGCAGGGCTGGATCCCAGGATGCTAGGATCATGAGGATCATGACCCGAGCTGAAGGCAGACACTTAACCACTGAGCCACCCAGGTGCCCCTATACCACATCTTCTTTATTCATTCATCTATTGATGGACACTTGGGCTGATTCCATAATTTGACTGTTATAAATAATGCTACAGTAAACATAGGGGTGAATATATCTTTTTGAATTAAAGTTTTTATATTCTTTGTTTGAATACCCAGTAGTGTGATGATTGGATTGTAAAAAAAGAGAGGAACATTTTGATCTCAGCTCAGGTACCACTGTCATGGTCCTGAGTTCAAGCCTCTACTTAAAAGCAAATAAAATACTTGTTGAGTGATCTGTGGCTTCCCTTGTTGACTGAAGTTGCTTAGAACTGTGGTGTTTTACAACTGGGAAAAAAAACAAAAGAGGTCTGTCTAGTCCCACCTCCCTCTAAGTCAGGAATATTCTGTACATATTTCTATCAAATTTTTATTTTTATCACTTAAAGATAGTTCACTGGTTTTATTTGTTTTTATTTTTTAAAAAATATTTACCTGAGAGTGAGCAAGAGAGCACAAGCAGGGGGAGCAGCAGCGGGAGAAGCAGACTCCCCACCAAGCAGGGAGCCTGATCTGGGGCTTGATCCCAGGACCCCAGGATCATGACCCGAGCCGAAGGTGGATGCCTAACCGGCTAAGCCACCCAGATGCCCTGACAGTTCACCAGTTTTAAAACATGCCTTTTCATTAAAAGTAATTCTGTTGGTTCTCTCTTGCTCTCTTTTTTTTCTTTTTTGCAGTGAGTCTACATCTGCCTTATTTCTGCGTGGTAGTTCTGATGTTATTTCTAGAGTAGCATTGTCCAGTAGAAGTACAATGTGAGCTTCAAATGTGAGCCACACATGTAATTCAAAATTTTTTAGCAGCCATATTTTTTTTAAAAACTAGAAAAAGGGGTGCCTGGGTGGCTCAGTCGTTAAGTGTCTGCCTTCAGCTCAGGTCATGATTCCAGGGTCCTGGGATCCAGCCCCGCATCGGGCTCCCTACTCAGTGGGAAGCCTGCTTCTCCCACTACCCCTGCTTGTGTTCCCTCTCTCACTGTGTCTATCTCTGTCAAATAAATCTTAAAAAATAGGGCGCCTTGGTGGCTCAGTGGGTTAAGCCTCTGCCTTTGGCTCAGGTAATGATCTCAGGGTCCTGGGATCAAGTCCCATTTGGGGCTCTCTGCTCAGCAGAGAGCCTGCTTCCCTCTCTCTCTCCCTGCTTCTCTGCCTACTTGTGATCTCTCTCTGTCAAATAAATAATCTTGAAAAAAAAACTTAAAAAATAAAAACTAGAAAAAATTAGGGTGAATTAATTTTTAAAATGTTTTCATTTTTAAAATTGTATTTTAAGGGTGCCTGGGTGGCTCAGTTGGTTAAGCAACTGCCTTCGACTCAGGTCATGATCCCGGAGTCCTGGGATCGAGTCCCACATCGGGCTCCCAACTCCATGGGGAGTCTGCTTCTCCCTCTGACCTCCCCTCTCATGCTGTCTCACTCTCTCAAATAAATAAATAAAATCTTTAAAAGAAACCACTTCCAAGTCTTTAAAAAAAATTGTATTTTAAATTTTTCATTATTGAAGTATAATTGACCAAGGTCCTTGGGTGCCTCAGTTGATTAAGTGTCTGACTCTTGATCTCAGATCAGGTCTTGATCTCAGGGTCATGGGTTCAAGTCCTGTGTTGGACTGTATGCTGAGTGTGGAGCCTACATTTAAAAAAAGGAGAAAAAGTATAATTGACATAGAATGTTATATTAGTTTTAGGTGTACAACATTTTGATTCAACAAATATATACATTACTCAGTGCTCACCATAAGTATAGTCCCCCTTTGTTACCATGAAACATTATGAAAGTATTATTATTATTTTTTAAAGATTTTATTTATTTATTTGACAGAGAGATCCCAAGTAGGCAGAGAGGCAGGCAGAGAGAAAGGAGGAAGCAGGCTGTCCGCAGAGCAGAGAGCCCGATGTGGGGCTCGATCCCAGGACCCTGGGATCATGACCTGAGCCAAAGGCAGAGGCTTTAACCCACTGAACCACCCAGGTGCCCCAACACTTGTTATCTCTTGTCTTTGATACCAGCCATTCTGGCTGATGTGAGGTGATATCTTATTGTGGTTTTGATTTGCATTTCCCTGATTAGTAAAATTAGGCATCTTTTCATGTATCTGTTGGCCATTTGTATGTCTTTGGAAAAATGTCTATTCAGGTCCTCTACCCATTTTTTATTCTGAGTGGTTGTGTTATTTTTGGTGTTGAATTATGTAAGTTCTTTATATATGTTGGATATTAACGCCTTATCCGTTATATCATTTACAGATGTCTTCTCTCATTCAGTAGGGTTTCTTTTTATTGATGGTTTTTTTTGTTTGATGGTTTGATGCTATGCACAAGCTTTTTATTTTGATGAAGTCTCAGTAGTTTAGTTTTAGTTTCCCTTGCCTGAGGAGATATATCTAGAGAAATATTGCTAAGGCCGATGTCCAAAAGATGACTGTCTGTGTTATCTATTATGGGTTTTAAGGTTTTAGGCCTCATATTTGGTCTTGGATCCATTTGAGTTTGTATTTGTGTGTGGTGTAAGAAAGTGGCCCAGTTTCATTTGTTTTTTTGCATGTAGCTGTCCAGTTTTTCCAACATCTGAAGGAACTGTCTTTTCCCCCATTGGATGTTCTTGCCTCCTTTGTCATGGATTCATTGACACTTCAGTGTGGGTGTGTTTCTGGGCTCTCTGTTCTTTGATCTGTGTGTCTCTTTTTGTGCCAGAACCATACTGTTCAGTTACTATAGCTTTGTGTGTATCTTGAACTCTGGGATAATGATACCTCCAGCTTTGTGCTGCTTTTTCAAAATTACTTTGGCTATTCAGGATCTTTTGTGGTTTCATACTAATTTTAGGATTACATGTTCTAGTTCTGTGAAAAGTGCTATTGGTATTTTGATTGGAATTGCATTGAATGTGAAGATTGCTTTGAGAAGTAAGGACATTTTAATGATATTCTTTTAATCCATGAGTATGGAATATCTTTCCATTTGTTTGTGTCATCTTCAATTTCTTTCATCAGTGTCTTATAGTTTTTAGAGAGTAAGTCTTTGACCTCCTTGGCTAAATTTATTCCTGGGTACTTTATTCTTTCTGGTGCAGTTGTAAATGAGATTTTTTAAAAAATGTCTTTTTCTACTGCTTTGTTTTTAGTGTATAGGAACAGAACAGGTTTTTGTATGTTAAGTTTGTATCCTGCAATTCACTGAATTCATTCATTTATTTATTTTTTTGTGGCATCTTTGGGTTTTCTATATGTAGTGTCATGTCTTCTGCAAATAGTGAATTTCATGTGTTCATTACAAGTTTGGATGCTTATCTTTTTATAATCCTTTTTAAAAAAGATTTTATTTGAGAGTGAATGTGTGCATGGGTGGGGGAGAGGGGCAGAGGAAAATGGATAAACAGACTCCCTGCTAAGTGGGGAGCTGGATGATGTGGGGCTTAATCCCATGACCCTGAGATTATGACCTGAGCCTAAGGCAGACACTTAACTGGCTGGGCCACCCAGGCACCCCACAAGTTTGGGTGCTTTTTATTTTTCTTGTCTGATTGCTGCAGCTGGTACTTCCACTACTGTGTTGAATAAAAGTGGGGAGAGTAGATATCTTTGTCTTATTTCTGATCTTAGAGGAAAAGCTTTTACATTTTAACCATTGAGTATGATGTTAGCTTTGAGTTTTTCATATTTGGTCTTTATTATGTTGAGGTATGTTCCCTCTAAACCCACTGTGTTGAGAGTTTTTACCCTAGACAGATTTTTATTTTTTCACATGCTTTTTCTGTATTAAGATGATCATATTGTTGGGGGAAATTAATTTTAATGTTTTATTTAACCTAGTGTATCCAAATTATTATCACGTCAACATGTAAACAATCTAAAATATCTCATCAGTAATTCTAAAAGTTTTTTGTACTATGCCTTGTAAATCTGGTGTATATTTTACACTTAAAGTACATCTCAACTCTGGCACCATTTCAGGTGTTCCATAGGCACATGTGACTAGTGGCTCTCATATTGGGCAGTGCAGTTCTAGAGCTTTAGAGAATAATTCTGTTTCTCTTTACTAGTGGCTAGCACAGTGCCTGGCACACAGTAGGTACTAAGTAAAGATTTTTAAGTGAATGACTAAGTGAATGAATACAAGTTCTAATAGAGAGCTAATAGTAAAGGTAATTTTGTTTGGAAGTAGTTCTTTGGATCTGTGGATTTGGCCTATAGGTTTGGGTGGTTAGAATCTGTATTAAAAACACTTATATCTTTGCAGAATTATGGATCCAAGCCTGTTGAGAGAACGGGAGCTGTTCAAAAAACGAGCTCTCTCCACTCCTGTTGTAGAAAAACGTTCAGTATCTTCTGAATCATCATCATCCTCATCAAAGAAGAAGAAAGCAAAGCTAGAACATGGAGGATCATCGGGCTCTAAACAGAATTCTGGTTAGTAAAATTGACTGTAGGACTGTCCAGTTTTTATTTTTTTAGGAAACTGTTTAGTCATGGCAAGTTCATTTTTCAGTTCCACATTTGTATTTATTGGTAGACACTTTGTTAAGTATAAGGGAATGTAATGATAAGAGAATATATTGTTCTTAAGCTGTTAATAGTCTTGTGTTATAGTTAGAATTTAGGTTATTCTCTTTTCAGAAAATAACTTTGTTCAAGTTTAATTTATATACCATATATTTCACTTGTTTTAAGTGTCCAATCAAAGATTTTTAGTAAATTTGCTGAATTGTGTGCCTGTTAATATAATTGAATTGTAGAACATTTCCATCATCCCTGAAAGATGCTTTGTGCTCATTGACAGTCACTTCTTATTCCCACCCCAGCCCCAGTAGTCTACTTTCTGTCTCTATATGTTTGCTTTTTCTGGACATTTCCTATCAATGGAATTGTACAATGTGTAGTCTTTAGTGTGTGGATTCTTTTACTTAGCATTTATTGAGGTGATCTTTTTGTTGTTTATGCTGTTAACATGGTATATTACATTAGCTGATTTTTTAGATGTTAAACCAACCCTTGCTTTCTTGGGATAGATCATATTTGGTTGTGGTATATGATTCTTTTTATTTGTTATGGGATTCAGCTGGTATTTTATTCAGGATTCATCTATGTGTTAGTACTTTATTTTGCTTTATTGCTGCAGAGTAACCCCTATATGAGTATACTACACTTGGTTTATCCATTCATCAGTTAATAGACATTTGGATTATTACTAGTTTTGACTATTATGAATAGTGCTGCTATGAACATTAATGTACAGGCTTTTGTGTGGACTTTCTTTTCTCTTGGATAGAGGACATAAGAGTGGAACTTCTGAGTCATGTAACTTTTTAAGAAGCTACCAAAATGGCCATACAGTTTTACATTCTCACCATCAGTACATGAAGGTTCTAGTTTATTTTCATTCTTTTTTTTTTTTTTTAAGATTTTATTTATTTATTTGACAGAGATCACAAGTAGGCAGAGAAGCAGGCAGAGAGAGAGGAGGAAACAAAGAGCCTGATGCGGGGCTCGATCCCAGGACCCTGAGATCATGCCCTGAGCCAAAGGCAGAGGCTTTAACCCACTGAGCCACCCAGGCGCCCCGTTTTGTTTTTTTTTTTTTTTTTCATTCTTATTAAGACTTGTTATTTCTTGTCATTTTGATTATAGCTATTCTAGTAGTTGGAAAGTGGTATCATTGTGTGTTTTAATATTCTCTTTGAGTGGGGGTTGGGCAGAGGGAGAAGTCAAATCCCTGCTGAGCAGGGAGCCTGAGGTCGAGCTTGATTCCAGGATCCTGAGATCACGATCTGAACCAAAAGCAGGGAGATGTTTAACCGATTGAGCCATGCATGAACCTGTCATTGTGGTTTTAACATGCAGTTCTGTAATGGTTAATGATGTTGAGCATCATTTAATTTGCTTATTAGCCATTCCTGGTTCTTCTTTGGTCAAATGTTTATTCAGATTTTTTTGCCCACTTAAAAAAGGTTTCATTGTTTTCTTCCTATTGATTTATAAGAGTTCTTTATATGTTCTGGATACAATTTTTTTTAAGATTTTTATTTATTTATTAGCAGGGGGAGGGGCAGAGATAGAGGCAGACTCCCCCCTGAGTTCAGAGTCCCACGTGGGGCTTGATCCCAGGACCCAAAGCCGGAGCCAAAGTCAGACGCTTAATGGACTGAGCCACCCAGGTGCCCCGGATACAATTTCTTGATCGAATGTCACTTGTGTTCTAAGTGTGTCATATCTTAAGAAATCTTTGCCTAACCCAGGGTCATGAAAATTTACTTCTACTCTTTTTTTAGGTTTTTAATTTCTTTTGGTAATGTTGTTTTTAATGTGTCAGTCTTACATTTATTTTATTATATTTATTCCTAAATATTTTATTATTTTTGATATTGTGGATGAAATTGTTTTCTTAATTTGATTTTTGAATTGTTCATTGCTAGTACATAAAAATACAATAGATTTTTTTTTTTTTTCTTTATTTGAGATCTAGTGAGAGAGAGAGAGCACAAGTTGGAGGGGAAGGGGACAGAGGAGGAGGGAGAAGCAGACTCCCCACTGAGCAGGGAGCCCAATGCAGGGTTCAGTCCTGGGATCATGACCTGAGCCAAAGGCAGACAACTAACTGAGCCTCCCAGGTGCCCCTATAGTAGATTTTTTTAAAAGTAATTTTTAAAAAAGATTTTATTTGAGAGAGAAAGAACAAGGGAGTGCAAGATGGGGGCAGGGAGGGCCGAAGGAGAAGCAGACTCCCTGCTGAGCAGGATCCTGGGATCATGACCTGAGTTGAAGGCAGATGCTTAACCAGCTGAGTGACCCAGGTGCCTCAGAAATGCAGTAGTTTTTTGTACATTGATCTTGTATTCTGCAACCTTGCTGAACTTGTTCATTCTTTCTAGGTTATTTGTGTGTGTGTATGTATGAATTCCATAGGATTTTTTTTACATACAAGATTATGTCATATGTGAATAAGGACAGATTTACTCTGTCCTTTCCAGTGTGAATGCCCTTCCTTCTTTCCTTCCTTCCCTCCTTTCTGCCCTGGACTGGCTAATAGAATGTTGAATTCAGGTGGTGAGAGCGAACATCTTTGCCTTGTACCTGATCTTAGGGGAAAGGCAGTCAATCTTCCACCTTAATGCATGATCTTAGATGCATGGATTTTGTAGATGCCCATTATCAGGGCAAACTAGTTTGTTGAGAGGTTTTTTTGTTTTGTTTTGTTTTTTTCTTAAAGATTTATTTATTTGAGAGAGAGAGAGAGAGAGAGACCACAAGCAGGGGAGAGGGAGAAGCAGACTCCCCGCTGACCTGGAGATCATGACCTGAGCTGAAGGCAGATGCCTAACCATCTGAGCCATCCAGGCACCCCCAATTGTTGAGTAGTTTTAATCTTAAATGGGTATTGGAGGTTGTCAAATGCTTTTTCTTCATCTTTTGAGAAGATCATGTTCTTGTTCTTTATTAATATTACATTAATTGATTTTTCAGATATTAAACCAGTCTGGCATTCTTAGAATAAATGCTACTTGGTCATGATGTATAATCCTTTTTATTTGTTGTGGAATTTCAGATTGCTGTTATTTTGTACAGGAGTTTTGTGTTTGCATTCATGAGAGTAGGGTTTGTAGTTTTTTTGTGATGCCTGTCAGGGTGTTTCTGGCCTCATAAAATGATTGGTGAAGTGTTCTTTTTTCCACTGTTTCTGGAAGAGTTTGTGAAGGTTTGGTACATTTTTCTCTTTAAATATTTGGTAGAGTTCACTAGTGAAGCCATTTGGGCTATAGAGGTAGTGCAAAATGGAAGGTTTTTTTCCTTTGTTTTAAAAATTTTATTTATTTGACCGAGAGAGGGAATATAAGCAGGGGGAGTGGGTGGATGGAGAAGCAGGCTTCCCGCCAAGCATGGAGCCTGATGCAGGGCTCCATCCCAGGACCCTGGGATCCTGACCTGAGCGGAAGGCAGCCACTTAAGGACTGAGCCACCTAGGCGCCCCGCAAAATGGAAGGTTTTTATAGAAGGAGGGTGGAGGCAGGAAAGTTATTAGCAAAAGAAGAGGACTGTTCTAGGCCAGGCCTTTTCTAGGGAGAAAAGCCAGGAGTTTTATGCAGATGACCTCATCTTTCTTTGGGGGATGGAGAAGGGTCCTTGTGGCATACTCATTGGCATTGATTGAAAAATTCCTTGACCAGATAGAACTACATTTCTTTTTTTTTTTTTTTTTTAAGATTTTATTTATTTATTTGACAGACAGAGATCACAAGTGGGCAGAGAGGCAGGTGGAGAGAGAGAGAGGAAGCAGGCTCCCCGCGGAGCAGAGAGCCTAATGTGGGACTCGATCCCAGGACCCTGAGATTATGACCCGAGCCAAAGGCAGAGGCTTTAACCCACTGAGCCACCCAGGCGCCCCAATAAGACCACATTTCTGAGGGAGTTTGAAACTGCGGTTAAATTATGTATAAAACACCAGTTTTGGAATTTGGTCAAAGTGACACTAATCTTTCTTTTTTTTAAAACAGTACGAAATCTCACTGTGTCTTAAAAAACAACAAAGATTTGTTGTTTCTCTTTCATACCACATGTTTATCATGTATTGGCAAGTCTCTTGGCTCTTTAGTCACTCAGAGGACCCAGGATGATAGAGTAGCCGATATTTCAGATGTTTTTGGTCTCAGTGCCAGAGGGAGAAAAAACTCTGGAATATCTTACCTGGCAGTTAAAATTCTCTTTCCTGGCGGTAAGACCTTACTTTCTCTCACAACTCATTGTCTAGAGCTAGTCACAGGGCTGTACCCAGACACATGGGGCCCCAAGTGCTTTAAGAGGGGAGAGCAGGAAATACTGGGTGTAAACACTGAAGACTGCTGTAACACCCTAGCCTGGGTCACTACCAGTGGATTGTCTGATTAGGTGCTTATAGGGTTTCCTGGCTTAACTTCTTTAGACTAATCTTCCTGTACACAGTCAGTGATTTTTCTAAACCATCAGTCTGATGATTTCACTGTCTTTAGGCTGATCATCATTGCTTTTCAGATGAAGCCCATCTTTTCTGCTGTCTACATGCCCTACCTGATCTAGTCTCCGTTACCTTTTATACCCGTAGCTCACTTTTTTTCTTATACTCTGTCCTAGTGATACTGTCCTGTAGCTCCTTTTACATGCTTTACTCCCTTTTGCCTCTTGACTTTTGCCCACATTATGTCCTCTTCCTGGAATATTCTTTCTTAGCTCCTTCCCTCTTTCCTTTAGTTAACTCCTGTTCCTCTTTTAGGTTGCAGCTTAAAAGTCATATTATTTCTGCTTTCCTATTTGAATTCAGTGCTTAGCCTTTGATTCCCAAAGCACTCATTATTTCTGACAAAGATATCATGTGTCATAGTAATTGCATGATTACTTGTTTGCCATTGTAACCCAATCTGTCACACATAGAGGCATTCAATACATGTTTGTGGAATGGTTAAATACATTACAGCATAAGGTAGGAAAAGATAGTAGTGTCCATTATCAAGAAATTTAGCAATTAAAGATCTGTATGCTTCCCTTTTATGGCAAGGACTCCAGAGTTTGTGGTTTGTGAAAATGTGGTTTTAGTGGTGCTCGGAATATCTCCTGGTTACCAGAGTACTTTGTATACCAGTTTTCGCAAGTCCTTTGAAAGTTGGTTACATTATTTGCGTTTATTTCTAATGATAGAAAGAAAAAACATTTTGTGGAAAAGTGATTCCAAACTGACAGTTAGGGTTCTCTAAGTTGAAAATGACAGATAAGTATTTTTCTTTTTAAGGTTTATCAGAGAGAGAGAAAGAGGGAGAGCTGGGGCAGGAGCAGAGGGAGAGAATCTTTCAAGGAGACTCTCTGCCGAGCCCCAGGTGAGGCTGTATCCCAGACCCATGAGATCACGACCTGAGCAGAAACCAAAGAGTCAGACGCCCAACCAGCTAAGCCACTCATGCGCCCCCAGATGTGTATTTTTCATTTCCTGTATCAAATATTTTATCTTTCCTTAATTGTGCCTTAATTTTCAGTAGCTTCTTAACTAGCTAAGTTGATTTATATTTAAAGGTGTTATTTCCATTTTTTGTTGTTATTTTGAGTAATGCTTTGAGAAATCTCTTTGTATCTTGAGCTTTTTCTTTTGAACAAATTTATCAGGGTGCATTTCCAGGAATGATATTCCTGGCTAAGTGCAGTTGTGGTGCTTAGATTTGAGCATGCTTAGATTTGCTCATGGGTCGTGGCAAAATAGTGTTTGGGCAATAAAATATAATATCTGTATAGCCCTTGTAATTCCTTTTTTTTTTTTTTTAAGATTTTTTATTTATTTATTAGTTAGAGAGAGAGAGCACAGGCAGAGAGGCAGGCAGAGGGAGAAGCAGACTCCCTGCCAAGCAAGGAGCCCGATGTGGGACTTGATCCCAGGACGCTGGGATCATGACCCGAGTCGAAGGCAGCCGCTTAACCAACTGAGCCACCCGCTTAACCAACTGAGCCACCCAGGCATCCCAGCCCTTGTAACTTTAAGAAATAAAACTACAGTGTTTCTTAATAGGTGTTACATGGTCCTGTTTTTCAGCTTCTTTGGGGGAGGTAGTCTTTTCAGCATTGGGTATCTTAGCCCTTGAGAATATGGATATAGCAGCAAAATGAAAGAATAAACTCAGGAAATACAACTTAGAGGGTATGCTAGTAAGTTTTAGTTTGAAAATAGCCTGGCCGTTCTTAAACCACGTGTTTCTTATTAAACAGTAAGGCAGTTTTATGAAAATTTTATAAAAGTACACTTGTGATCTTTCTATTTTGAGACTTTTTCCCACACTAATCCCTAAATCTTAAGTCTTTAAAAAATGTATAAATTGTCCTCAGTAACCTACTTCTTTTTAATAAGTAGGGATTTTATGTATAAGTGGAATTATTTACTTTGGACTTAGGTAAACATTTTAAATAGCATTTTTATTACCCAAATACATGGAGGGAAGTTTATTTTTTAGTCTACATGGTTTGTTTAGATCAGGGTTATTTGATCTTGCTGATGTTTTCTGGCTTACCTTTTGTTGCTTAATATTGAAATCTGGGAATCTTTTACCCAGTTTTTGAATTGTCATTTTAAGTAGATTAGTAACTTGCATTTGTGACGTCTTACTGTACATTTAATGAAAGGGATACACACACACAAAGTGCATACTTGACTTGTTTTTCCCTTCTTTTAGAAATCTTTTTAATCATTTCAGAGTCAATTTTCATAATAACAGTTGGCCTCAGAAAATTTTCCTTTTTTCTCAGTAGTTGAAGGCTGTTTTCAGAGATTTTGTTCATCTTAGTAGAGTGCTAGACCACTTCAATTTCACGTTTTCTGATGTTGTCCATCATACTTCTAAGAGGGTTAGGTTCACTTTTCAAGTCTTTCACAGTTTTGTTTTTTACACAGCAGCAACAGTCAAGCACTTCATAAAGGAAAGCCAACACCACTAAAGATACCACTGTAAATATAAATAAAAGCAGAATGACAAAGCAGGCAGTGTTCCAGTTATCATGAAAAGGGTAAATTTTTTGAACTTGAAAACCAAGGTACTGATAAACAGATGTAGTGGTTTCATTCCAGAGGCTGGAGCTCAGGGAGGCCATTCTTAGGGATTCTACTTCTTGTATTGCTCTTTTGAATCTGCAAAAAGGTAAAAAATGAATATATGTAACCAAATTCTAAAGATTTCTCAATTCAAGTCTTAGTACTAATATTTGATAGTAAATTTTGGTAGGTAACATGTGTCATCTTATTTTCTGCCAGATTAAATGCCCAAATGATATTTTTGAATTTTTTCTGTATTTTATGGCTGTATACTCTATAAACTGTACTGTATATTTACATGTATCATTTGCTGGACAAATATGTTTAAGATTTCTATATAGAGGTTAATTGCTAATAGAAGTGGAAAAAAAGAAGCTGCATTGGTTTAAAATTTGACTAAAGCAGTGGTCAGTGATCTGTCAGCTACAAAAAAAAGTAGCATTTTAACGTGGTGGTCTTCAGACTGCCTCCTGAAGAGCTTTTCTCATTACCTGTGTGGCTCCTTCTCAGCTTGTTGGCTCAGTGTATCTCTCTCTCCTATTTCCAGTCTTTTAAACTTCAAGGACAGGTGACCTGAATCAGGAAATAGTGGCTGAGTGAAAAATATTAAAGAAAGAAAAGCTAAATAATGGCAATTTTCAGAATAAAGATAATAAATTTTAGGTTCAAGTTGCCTAAGAAGAGACCTTAATCAGGATTTCTTTTTGTTGTGTACCTGATAGTGTTAACCATTTCATATAGCCAATCTATGGACATGAATATTTTAAACAGACAGTATCCCAGATGTATTGATTAATAAGTTATTCCATTTCACAAAATTAACCAGTGAATTAAAGTTTTAGTATTTTTTTTTTTTTAGATTTTATTTATTTATTTGTCAGAGAGAAAGCAGAAGCATGGAGAGCTGCAGGCAGAGCAGCCAGAGGGAGAAGCAGACTCCCCGATGAGCAAGGAGCCCAATGCGGGACTTGATCCTAGGACCCTGGGATCATGACCTGAGCCGAAGGCAGATGCTTAACCAACTGAACCACCCAGGCGTCCCAAAGTTTTAGTATCTTGCATTAAGTTTTGTTCTTGTTGACCTGATACTTGTTAGACCTTAAATGGCACCATAAGGATTGAGATCTTATTACCTTGATCCTTCAGAAGTGTCCTTTAAAATTATTTTAAGAAATTATAAAATGCTTTTATACTAAGAAAATTTTGGAGATAAGAGGAAAAAATTCCACTTTGTTACTTCAGTGACTGTTGTCAGTTTGCTTTATTTTATTAAAGAAATGACTTAGTTTGCATGATTTTTCTTTACTGCATAGTTGTAAGTAGATTTTTATTCATTCTTGTAAACAGATGTTTATTGATTACTTACTGTGTACCAAATAGTTTTCTAAGTGCTGGATATACTTGTGTGTGTGAGTACCTACCTTCCTTCCTTTCTTTCTTTTTTAAATATTTTATTTATTTAATTGACGGAAAGGGACAGCAAGAGAGAGGGAACACAGCAGGGGGAGTGGGAGAGGGAGAAGCAGGTTTCCCTCAGAGCAGGAAGCCCGATGCGGGGCTTGATCCCAGGACCCTGGGACCATGACTTGAGCCAAAGGCAGACGTCTAACTGATGGAGCCACCAGGTGCCCCGTAAATAAATAAATCTTTAAAAAAAGAAAAGTATGATGAACACCCATATGCTTATAATATAGCTTCAATTATCATTTCATCAATACCCATTTGCTTCCACCTGTAGACTATTTTGAAGGAAACTGTAGACATCATCACTTCATCTACACATATTCCGTGTATATCCCTTAAAAGGTGAGGATTCTGTTTTTAAACATAACCACATTATCATTTTCACACCAAAAAAGATGAAAAAGTGACTTAAAAAACCCAACTCCATGACTTTAAAAAACCCAAAGCCATAACAGTATAATTCATTAATTTCTTTGTTTTCTTTATAAATGTAATTTTAAAACTTTTACATTGATAAGTTAATATTTTCTAAGGTTTTTGATTGTTTTTATCTATTTTTAAGTAAACTTTGCCCAACATGGGGCTTGAGCTCACAATCCCGAGATCAGGGGTCACGTTCTACTGACTGAGCCACCTAGGCACCCCAAAGGTTTTTGTTTTTATCTTAAATCACATTTGCTTGGCAATAACTTCACCTCTCTGGATGGACTTGGTTTCTTCTTTTGTGTATTTTGAAGGTTAAATCAATGATCTGAGGCCAGAACTAAAGGCTTAAATTTATTTGTTCTTTTTGGATTTAAGAATCCTTCAGCTTCCTGGTTTGTGGTGATCCTTCATCTTGAAACAAGGGACAACAGACTAATGGACAATAATTGAATCAGTTGCTTTTATTAGTTTGGGGACGTACAGAAATACACTGTCTGGAACACTGGTGTATGGGGAACTTCCCAGTATATTATAGTATTTTCAAACTGGGGACCCTGCCTTTTAGGGTCACCCTCTTTTATCCCTTAAGTTTTTCTTTTACTTAGTGCATTCTTACAGAAAATGGGGCTGCTACGTTGCACACCTCCAGGGAACACCATTCATACTGTACTGTAGGGTGCCATTCACATAGAATACGCTGTAGATGATGCACCTTGGAGTCTAATGTGGATATCCTGATAGGCCACTCCTGCCAACTTCTGCAGTGTTGCTGCTTCTGATTCTAATCACCATGCACGTAAGTAGTCAAGTAACCCACAGAAACTCACTCAAATGGAGAGAATGTTAGTCCTTTTTGACCTAGTCTTCATAATAGTGTAGTGATGGGTGTGTACGCACACACAAATGCCTAAAAAATATTTAGCTTTGGAACTCCTTTAAAATTTTTAGTATGACTACAATGTGACATTCCTGGGAGGGGTAGCACACATTGTTAGTTATTTTTTACTTAAGTGTGAATAAGTTTCAGGTCCTTTTGAAAAAAACAGCATATAGAGGAGGAGAGGAAGAATAGGATCTTGAGGAAATAGAGAACAGTGCCATTTATTGTATGGGTAGATAAAGAGCAGGGGAAGAATCACTGGAGGGTCTATCTGATAATTTTATCTGGGCTAACCTAGGACGTCTTCAGCATTGATGCAAATATTCCTTAGACTTTCTGTCTGTTCAGGCCTTTCAGATTGATTCCTTTGTTGTTTCATTTTATTAAGTAATCTCTACACCCAATATGAGGCTTGATGTCATAAGCCTGAGATCAAGAGTCACATGCCACATGCCTGACTGAGCCAGCCAGGTGCCCCAGGTTGATTACTTTTTAAAATCTGGGAATTTCTTTCCACATTATGTCCCTGAAGTTAGTTTAGTGTAGGGGCACCTGGGTGGCTCAGTTGGTTGAGCATCGACTCTTGGGTTCAGCTCAGGCTCAGGTCATGATATTCATTTGTGAGAATGAGGCCCAGGTGGGGCTCTGCGCTCAGTGGGGAGTCTGTTTGGGATTCATTCTCTCTCTCTTCCTCTCTCTCTCTCTGTCTCCCAAATCTTAAAAAAATTAGTTTAATATACCTTTTTTTTCTTAAAGATTTTATTTATTTATTTGACAGAGATCACAAGCGGGCAGAGAGGCAGGCAGAGAGAGAGGGCTGGAAGCAGGCTCCCTGCTGAGCAGAGAGCCCGATGTGGGGCTCGATCCCAGGACCCTGGGATCATGACCTGAGCCAAAGGCAGAGGCTTTAACCCACTGAGCCACTCAGGCGCCCCAGTTTAATGTACCTTATTAATTAATGTTAACTTAAAATGTCATTTCATTATTGATTTCAGAAATTTTATAGTCATTCTACTTTTTTACATTATAATTTTATTTTATTTTTTTTTATTAAAGATTTTATCTATTTATTTGACAGACAGAGATCCCAAGTAGGCAGAGAAGCAGAGAAAGAGAGGAGGAAGCAGGCTGTCCGCAGAGCAGAGAGCCCGATATGGGGCTCGATCCCATGACCCTGGGATCATGACCTGAGCCGAAGGCAGCGGCTTTAACCCACTGAGCCACCCAGGCGCCCCCATTATAATAATTTTAAATACAAATAAAAAGCTTCACTAATAATCCTGTCTCCCTAACTTTTATCAAATATCAAATATCAAACTTTTGTTTCTTTTCTTCTAGAAATTGGCTGTATAAATCTGTAACTCATACCTGGTTGGAATTATACTGAAGTTATTACTTTGTATTTTAACTCTTTGTGAGTAGGGATTTCTTTTTTTGTATTGTCTTTAAAACCGAGGAGAACTTGTAAAGACTAATATAAGTTTCTATTTCAAAATGAAATTTTGGGGGTGCCTGGGTGGCTCAGTGGGTTAAGCCTCTGCCTTCAGCTCAGGTCATGATCTCAGGGTCCTGGGATTGAGCCCCGCATCAGGCTCTCTGCTCAGCAGGGAGTCTGCTTCCCCCTCTCTTCTGCCTGCCGCTCTGCCTACTTCTGATCTCCATCTGTCAAATGAATAAATAAAACCTTTTAAAAAAATGAAATTTTAGAATTACTGGAAAGTTGGTTTAAGGGACTTTATATTTATTTTTGAGGTACAAGTGAACTGCTTAAAATTTTTGACATTATATTCTATTTCTCAAAGATGTATTTGTGTGAGAGAGAGTGAGAGCGTGCACATGCACGCGCATACGTGCAAGTGTCAGATATGGGAGGTACAGAGGGAGAAAGAATCCCAAGCAGACTCCCCACTGACCGGGGAGCCAACTTGGGGCTCAATCCCATGACCCTGAGCTGAAACCAGGAGTCAGTGTTCAACCCACTGAACCACCTAGGTGTCCTAGTATTCTATTTATTTTTGAGGTACACGTGAACTGTTTAAAATTTTTTCAAGCCCTCTCATGCACCTCCCCCCACTAAAGTGGAGGGAGGAAAGGAAAGGGAGAAGGTGGGGCAGGCAGACAGACACAAACTAAATTCAGGTATTTGAAGTCAACATGATCTGTTCTTCTGGTTAAAATTAATATATTCATACAATTGATTATTGTGTGTGAATTAGGTAACTGTGGTGATACTGAAAGATTTTTAGGATCTGTTAAGTCAGAAAGACCAAGATGCAGAACAGTGTGTATTGGAGAGGGGGAAATACTATGCATTTTTATTTGCTTAATTCTGCACAAAAGTTTTGGAAGGAGTTATGTAAGAAATTAATAACAATGATTGCCGTGTGGCTGGTTGGAGAGTAGAGCTGGGAAACAGGGATCTGTGTGATATTTCACAAGGTACATATTGTAATATTTCAGTTTTTGAACCATTTGAATATAGTACTTACCTGAAACCCTAACTAATATACTTTAAAAATATTTCTTGCCTTTGGTTTTATGTATCTGTTGCATTACATTGTGTTATATATCTGTGTTTTCTATTTGATACACTTACTGAGTTTTTTGGATTAGTTCTAAAAAAAAGTAGAATCAGTAAACACTCATTTTGATTAGAAGTGTCTAAGCAGTTTAAGGAAGAGTATACACGTGTTGTAAATGATGACAGTTTATGTTGTAAATGATGACAGTTTTCCTCTTATGTGAGTGTATTGATAACTGATGAGCAACTCAAAACATTCAATCTTTAGTTAGCTTCTGGGCATATCTGAAAAAAGTAAACTGTGAAATACAAAGTCATTTTGTACCTTAAATTTAATGTGGTTCATTCTTTTTAAGTACAGTAGAGCTCTAGCAATTTTTTGTGCTAAATTTAGAGTAAAATCTAAAACTTAATGGAGTAGACATAATTAGACATGCAGAAAGATGGTATTATTAGGATTTTCTCATATTCTAAGACTGTTTTTGGAATTAAAATATACATTTATATATCAAGTACCTGCTATAAACATGCTTTATGAAGAATAAGACTAAATGGTAAAAAAAAAAAAAAAATCTTTTGTGTACTTCTTTTGGATCTCCACTCCTTTAAAATTTCATTACAGAAACGGGTAGAGTTAAAGTAAATACCATATTTTTGTTTGTTTTTATATATTCTCTTCACCTATTTTTCCTCCCATTTTAGTGAAATATTTATGGGGATAGGACTTCAAACTGTTCTGGAACCTTGAATTTTCAGATCAGAACAAGATTATGCTTTCGCTCTAATTATGGTAAAAGCCTTTGAGTTGAATTCTCTAGTGTCTTTAAATATATAACTTTGAAATATGATCAATTAATCATATTGGCCTTTAAATATAGAGCAGCTCACCCAGCCCTGGAGCTCTCTGAGTTAGGCCATGCGTCTAGTCAGTTTGGTGAAAGAGCAATAACCCTACATCTCTGCTAACTATAAATACATCACCAGCCAATATGGGCTGGTTATAGTGCTAATAATGGGGGTGGTAGAGCTGTTTCTGTTTACGGTTTACCTGAAATTTCAGTTAAACAAGTTAACTGTTTTATTTGACAAGATGTGTTTATTTATCTGAGACTTCTTTTGGCTCCCATATACTATGTACAGCAAGCAGGAATATTTTCTAGGTAATTAACCCCATTGTTCTGAACCTGGAGAGATCTAATATCTTCTTACAGCAATCTTTAGGTTTTGTAAGGAATGGTTTACTCATGCTGGCTGAATGCTGAATAAGAAATAGAAGTAATAAAAATTATGAAAATAGTCTTAAAATTTAAATAGATTTATCAGCAAAGAAAGGGCAGAAGTTGGATCTTTAGGTCGATATGCCTGGGTAATATCCTGGAACTCCGGCATCTACTAAATAATGATATTTTTCATGCTCGACTATTATAAAATTAGAAATTTAGTCAGTAGTTGATACCAATTTTTAGTAGACATGAATGGTTACTCTGGGCCATCAAAGTAATCTTATTGCCTACCCTTAAAAGGTACCATACCTTCCTCCCTTAACCAGTTCGTAAAACATATTTTTATTTTTATGTGTAGTTTATCAGAAAGACTTGCTCTCGGTTTCTTTTAAGGAATCAGTTGAAGGATAATTTCAACATTATATTGAAATATGATTATGAATATTTTTGTGGCATATAAAAAGTGAAAGGCTGTTTTAGAAGGTTATTATTTAATAATAGAATGACTTGTGTATTACAGTAATATAGATTTTAAAATTTAACCATAAAGAACTATTTTAGTTAAAATGTTAGGAAAGTCTGAAGCTCTACAAATGATCTCTTTGGCTGTAGTATAATGTAGCCTATTTAATGATACCTTATTATTTTTATGTAAAAATCACAATCCTTACAATTTCTTGGCGTTCACTGCATCTACAATCAAAGTCAAATAAACAGTTTTAAACTATTTTCTCATATTTGTTAAAATCTAACAAACTTTCCCGTAAGTAACTGCTTTTTACCAGCCAATACAATTTGCACATACAACCAGAAAGCTTTAGTCCAGGATTCGCTTTGAGTCTAGATTTTTCTTTAAGAAAAATCCTTTGTTAAGGCAGACCAAACTGCTGAAATGAAATAGCTCAGAAAAAATAAATTCGCAAGTAACCACTTAACATTAAATGTTTATGGTTTACTCTAAGGTCTGGATATAGATCAGGTTCATAGAAAATCTCATGAATTTTCCATAAGGCACAGATGGTAAGGGTGCTTATCACATAGCACAAGGCAGTCTTCACATTTTCATCATAAAATCCTACCAAGCAGTGAAATGAATACATTGCTTTTTTTGGCCTTTCGTAGGAACAAAGCTTTCTGCTTAGTTTTTATAGTAAAATTATTTTATATTTCATCATAAGGACATGTATTACTAAATGAAAGAGATCGTATAAACCTACCTCTTGTCTGAAGGCTGCTGTTGGAGCGATGGTATCGTCTGTTTGTAATGCAGTCCAGTGCACATCCAAGATGGAGCTGTGCTTCTATTGGTTGAACCACAATGCAGCTGACAGTTTCCTCTTCGTTCATTTGCATTAAGTCCTGCCACCCTTAAGTGTAAATCATTCATAAACTCCAATAGAGCTGTCTGGGATATCAACTGTCACCTCTTTTTCTTGCCTTGTTTTTCTGTTCTTAAGCTAAATTTCTGCAGAGGAATTTGAGTCAGTAACAAACTGATGATTCCTTAGTGTTTAACCATAAAATTTCGGATCCTTCAGTGAGTATTTCTCTGCTGGAGCTAAAAGGAAATGTTGAGAGAGGTAGTAACCTAGGAAACAAACAGTCCAGGTTTACCAGCTTGATATTTCCTCTAGGAAGTGGGCATGAAATCTCATAAATGATATTTTCTTTTCATACTTGTGTTATATATAAATTCTGTCATCTGGAAGTGATTATTTCCATGTGGTGGTTTGAATTAGGAGCAATTCTAAGGGAAAAGAAAGGTTTTCAGCTCTCCTAGTTAGGAGAGGGTTAATTTTGGCAGGTATACCACTGATATTAAAAAAGCAGTCTGTGAAATTTAAATGGTAAGAAAGGAATGGAAGGCACAGCATAGGGAATATAGTTAATGATATCATAATAGTGTTTTATGGTGACAGCAGCTGTACTTGTGGTGAGCATAGCATAGTCTATAGTATGCTATGTATACTGAGTATACTGAGAAGTTCAGTGACTGTTGTACACCTGAAACTAATGTAGCATTGTTTGCCAGCTGTATTCGACAACAACAACAAAATTTTTTTTAAGATTACTTATTTATTTTATTTATTTGACAGACAGAGATCACGAGTAGGCAGAGAGGCAGGCGCAGAGAGTGAGAGAGGAGGAAGCAGGCTCCCCACTGAGCAGAGAGCCTGATGCGGGGCTCGATCGCAGGACCCTGAGATCATGACCTGAGCCAAAGGCAGAGGCTTTAATGCACTGAGCCACCCAGGTGCCCCTAAATTTTAATTTCTTTCAAAATTTATTTCTTTGTTTTAGAGAGAGTGAAAGCATGAGTGAGAAGGACAGAAGGAGAGGGAGAGATGATGTCAGGTAGACTCCACATGGAGCCCGAGGCAGGGCTCGATCCCTGTCCCTGAGATCATGACCTGGGCCAAAACCAAGGATCAGCACTCAACTGACTGTTCCACTCAGGCACCCCTCAAATTTTTTTTTAAAAAATGGCGAAAGAATCCCCAACTGAATGTTTGAAGATAGAATGTTTTTATGTAAGGTGTATTATTTAGAGTTGTGTGTGGTCCAGGCATAACGAATCAAGGTTTTAAATAATGGAGTGGGGGCGCCTGGGTGGCTTAGTCATTAGGCGTCTGCTTTCGGCTCCGGTCATGGTCCCAGGGTCCTGGGATTGAGCCCCTCATTGGGCTCCCGGCCTGCTTGGTGGGGAGCCTGCTTCTCCCTCTCCCACTCCCCCTGCTTGTGTTCCCTCTCTCGCTGTAATAAATGAAATCTTTAAAAATAAATAAATACATAAATAAATAATGGAGTGGCTATTATAGCAACAGCAGACTGAGTAAATGCTTGCTGTGCAGACTTTATTTTATAGTTTACATTTTTTTAAAAAAGATTTTATTTATTTATTTGACAGATAGAGATCACAAGTAGGCAGAGAGGCAGGCAGAGAGAGAGAGGGGGAAGCAGTCTCCCTGCTGAGCAGAGAACCCGATGTGCGGCTCCATCCCAGGACCCTGGGATCATGACCTGAGCCGAAGGCAGAGGCTTTAACCCACAGAGCCACCCAGGTGACCCACATTATTATTATTTTTTTAATTTTATGTATTAAAGGTAGAGAGTGTGAGCAGGGGGAGGAGCAGAGGAGTGGGGGGACATGAAGAATCTGAAGCGGACTCCACACTGAGTGCAGAGCCCGAAGTGGGGCTCAATCCCACGACCCTAGCATCGTGACCTGAGCCAAAATTAAGAGTCAGACACTCAACTGACTGAGCCACCCAGGTGCCACCACATTATTTTTAAAATTACAGAGAAATTAGCATGTTAGTTTCTAGGACCATAAAGGAGTACATAAAAATACTCTGTCTTCATTCATTCAGCTAATATTTACTATTTATTCTGCCTGTCATTGAGCTGAATGATCAAGACTCCATGATACATAAAAAGGCATGTATTTCATGATTGAGCACTTGTGCAGTGCCTGTCCTTAGCATAGTGTCATCTGCTTTTTATAGTGTTCCCAGTTAGTTTATATAGGATAAACTTAATATCTTATCAAAGTTAAGTAAGAAAACATATCTGCATTTATGAATTTTTATACTCTGACAAAATAATAGCCAGTTTCAGATGGCATAGTCTATATTAAAGACTAGTTAATGATTCTTAAGGCAGTATCATAGTGTTTACTACTGAATTTGAATCTGCGTTCTTCTGCTTGGTACTCTTACTTTTTTTATGTTTAAAAGGAGACAATACCTCCTAAATGGGAATTTTTCGCAGGGATTAAATGCGAAAATCAAATATTGAGCATGGCACCTGACAAATAATAAGTGTTCAGTAAATGTTACTTTTATTGTTCAAGTGCTCTGAATACCTTGGGAAAATGAACCATGTAGGTAGTATTTCATAGTTGAAATAATGAATGTGAAAGCATATGTGTAAGGCATCCATAATACCACTTTTGGAAACATAGTAGGATATAACGTGCCAATTAAGTTCTTGTCAGAATTATGACAGTAACTTTTTTAAAGGAAAATTACAAATCAAGCTTCATTTTAGTCTCAAAAAGTGGATTTAATAAAGTCTTTTCACAAAATAATCTTAGAGAAGTATTATGTTGCCGTCTAAAAGCTACTCTTTTGGCTCTCTGACAATTGCTACATTTGACTTGCATTGTTCTAATGCATTCCTTTTTTTTTTTTTTTTTTTTTTTTTTTAAATTATTACCACCAAGCTGGTGCCAGAGATTACCCCCCCCCACACACCCTTGTATTTAACCTCTTCCTTTGTGGATAAGCAGCCACAAGAGAACGTAATATATCTGAATTGATGGTTTGTTAATAGAATGTGTACTTCTGAAATGTTTTTCTAGTAATTATGAGGTGTTGTTTTTTTTTAACAGTTCCTCCTTGTGACTAATGGAATGGGCTTGTGATTCATGGTAGTGTTAGGATTTCTGCCTATAAAATGCAACAGAATGGGGACGCCTGGGTGGCTCAGTTGGTTAAGCGGCTGCCTTCGGCTCAGGTCATGATCCCAGCCTCCTGGGATCGAGTCCCACATCGGGCTCCTTGCTCAGCAGGGAGCCTGCTTCTCCCTCTGCCTCTGCCTGCCACTCTGTCTGCCTGTGCTCACTCGCTCGCTCTCTAACAAATAAATAAATAAAATCTTAAAAAAATTTTTTAAAAAAATGCAACAGAATGATATAAGTTCTGAAATAAATTGTCTTCAATACAGATTGCTCCTTGTTTCATGCTATCGTCCTTTTTTAAAGCATCCATGTTTATGCAGTGTCAGTGCCTATTAATTTTTTCCTTTTTTAAAATATTTTCCCTAGGGGCACCTGGGTGGTTCAGTGGGTTAAGCCTATGCCTTCAGCTCAGGTCATGATCCCAGCGTCCTGGGATCGAGCCCCGCATGGGGCTCTCTGCTCAACAGAGAGCCCTGCTTCCCTTCCTCTCTCTCTGCCTGCCTCTCTGCCTACTTGTGATCTCTGTCTGTCAAATGAATAAATAAAATCTTTAAAAAAATATTTTTCCCTAATTAATCTCTAAAGTTTAATTAGCTATGGTATCATTTCTTTTATTAATTCTCATTAGTTCCCATTTGTTTTAAGTTGAGAGGCAGAAATTGATGTAATAGGTGATAAGTGGAACTTTTTATCCCTTGGAAGTAATTGACTTATTTCTCATGGTTTTAAGTCTGTTAGAAAAGCTCTTTGGATCAGTTTGAGATTTGTATTGTCCTCTTGTTTAAAAAGCTATGCTTCTAATCTTGGGGATAAATCTAATCATAATTAAGGGAACAGTGAGATGAAGTTACTTACAGAAGAAATGTATTTTACTTTTTTTAAGTAGGCCTCCTGCCCAATGTGGGACTTGAACTCAGGAACCCTGAGATGAAGTCGGATACTTCACTGACTGAGCCACCCCAAACGCCCCAGAAGAAATGTATTTTAATGCTTTTGAATTCTTAATACTTTGTTCCTATCTTTGGTGGGAAAATTAATAAGCTTATTATATACTCATAGATTCGAAAATTAATAAGCTAATTATATACTCATAGATTTGAATAAAACTCAAAGTTTTACAGAGTAGAATTCACTAGATGGAAATAATGCAAAACAAATATTTTACTAGAGTTAAAAATCATCTTAGTTGTTTAAAAGTCATAATCAAATCTAATATGACAATGTTATAATTGTTTTTTGAACCTCATTTCCAGATCATAGCAATGGATCATTTAACTTGAAAGCTCTGTCAGGAAGTTCTGGATATAAGTTTGGTGTTCTTGCTAAGATTGTGAATTACATGAAGGTAAGTACTTTTCTCAACACGCATCCTATTTAAGTTTTTGGCAGAGGAAGAGGATTGGGGTTTCAGAAGTAAATTTGTATGTACATGTCAAAATTTATCAAATTGCTTGTTCTAGTATGTGTGATATATTGTATCCCTATTACGTCTCAGTAAAACTAAAAAAAAAATGTAATGCTTCAAGCCTCTTATATCAGATTAGTACTGCAGTGAGTCATCTAAGTATATTTAATTTACATTAATTCAAGTATATAATTTAAGCCCACCATTTCACTTATAAGTTATGCCCAGGCAGTAGGTATAGTCACTTCTTAATACTCAGTACTTGCTGTCCAAACCAGTAGGAAGAGGCGAATGATTTGCACGTTGTTACTTCCACTGAGGTGAAACATGAAAACTACATAGTTGAGACTTAGGGTGGTGATGGTTTTTCTGCATCTTTGGAGGAAAAAACTAGAGAATTACTGAGGGTCTTAGGAAAACATTGATTTACAGAAGACTTAGAATTTAAGATCTGATGTAAGATTTACTATTTTTTGAAGTAAGTTTTGAAGTTTTAATGATATGGCATTTTGGCTTTACCAGAGACTGAATCCTAACTTATTAAAGTGAAATTTCATTTGTTACTAGATGGCTAAATGATTTCGGATTTGCCCCCTTCCTCTGCCACACTCATTCCTGTTTAGTTACTGGTTGTATCTCTTGAAAAAAGTCAAAGTACTGTATGTGTTACTTCAGATTTGAGCTACGGATTGCTTAAAATGTAAATCAAGTTTTTATGTTAGGGCTTTTAGAGACTTAGTGTCTGGCCGGGTCCGAAATCTGTAGTTTACATTTGATTTGTGGTAGAAATCTGTTAGTTTATAATTTCCTATTATCAAATAATGTATTTGACACATACTCCCTATTCATTCATCCATCCACCCATTCCCCCATGGTGATAAACAATTATTGAAACCTACTGTATGCTATTTATAGCACTATTGTGGGATTACTCAGAAAAAAGTATTCCCTCATGACTGTTAGTCTGTTGAGGGAGATTGACATTCAAATGTCATGTTTTTGCTACTCTGCTAATACAGTGGTCACTAACCTAGATGAGCCATAACTTTCTTTAGGACTGTGACCTTCAATTTTGTGCTCAGTTATTTCCTGAAATAATTTTGAGAAATTAGGTATCTCTTTGCACATATTTAAATTAACAATTAGTTTTTCAGCAATAGTTGAAATAGCGACAAAGGGTAGAATTTCTGACATATCATAATATTTCAACAAATTACCTCTTTTACATTTATCTAAGGGGATCTAAATCCCATTATTAATTAAAAATATAAAAACCGCTCCGGGGCACCTGGGTGGCTCAGCCATTAAGTGTCTGCCTTCGGCTCAGGTCATGATCTCAGGGTCCTGGGATGGAGCCCTGCATTGGGCTCCCTGCTCAGCGGTAAGCCTGTTTGTGCCTCTCCCACTCCCCTTGTTGTATTCCCTCTCTTGCTGTCTCTCACTCTTTCTCTGTAAAATAAATAAATAAAATCTTTAAAAAAAAAAAACAACTGCTCCTTGGTGGCGCAGTCAGTTGGGCAATCAGCTCTTGGTTTTAGCTTAGGTCATGATCTCAGGGGTGTGAGATTGAGCTCCACGTTGGGCTTTGTGCTCAGCGCAGAGTCTACTTAAGACTCTTTCCCCAGGGCACTTGGTGGCTCAGTTGGTTAAGCATCTGCCTTTGGCTCAGGTCATGATCCCAGGGCCCTGGGATCAAGCCCCATGTTGGGCTCTCTGCTCAGCAGGGAGTTTCCTCCCTTTCCCGTTCCCCCCTGCTTGTGCTTTCTCACTCTCTCTCTCTCTCAAATAAATAAAGATCTTAAAAAAAAGATTCTCTTTCCCTCTCCCCCTCCCCCCCAATGTGCGTGCACTCTCTAGAATAAATAAATCTTTTAAAAAATTGTAAAAATAAACATATGGTTGGAAATTTTAATTATTTTCCTTTTGAACTTGTAAGTCTGTTCTGTTACTCCCACTGCATTTTAGCCTAATGTTATATATTTTTATGCTTGAAATATGTGTGTGTGTGTGTATATATATATATATATATTTAAGATTTTATTTATTTATTTGACAGAGACAGAGAGAGGGAACACAAGCAGGGGAAGGGGCAGAGGGAGATGCAGGCTTCCCACTGAGCAGGGAACCCAATGTGGGCCTCGATCCCAGGACCCTGAGATCATGACCTGAGCCAAAGGCAGATGCTTAACGACTGAGCCACCCAGGCACCCAAAATGTGTATATTTTTAAGGATTTTATTTGTTTATTTAATAGAGCATGTGCATGTGCACAAGCCAGGGGAGGAGTGGAGGGAGATCAGGACCCCGTGATCATTACCTGAGCTGAAGGCAGTCATTTAACCTAGTCACACAGGTGCCCCTGTGCTTGAAAATACTTGTCATCATCTGTCAGACTTTTTACTGCAATAGTATATATGTTAGAAATGTTTTTCTTGGGGCGCCTGGGTGGCTCAGTGGGTTAAAGCCTCTGCCTTCGGCTCAGGTCATGATCCCAGGGTCCTGGGATCGAGCCCAACATCGGGCTTTCTGCTCAGTGGGGAGCCTGCTTCCTCCTCTCTCTCTGCCTGCCTCTTTGCCTACTTGTGATCTCTGTCTGTCAAATAAATAAAATCTTTAAAAAAAAAAAAAAGAAATTTTTTTCTTGTGACCCTAAGGTTCTGAGTACTATCACAACTATTAGCACACAGTTGATTAGAATAACTCATGCATATTAAAATATTGATAAAATTCACTTTGTATATAATAATTACTCAACAGAGTTCCATTTTTTCATTTTTTTTAAAAAGATTATTTTGAGAGAGAGTGCATGAGCAGGGGGAGGGACAGAGGGAGAGACTCTTCCAGCATACTCCCTACCAAGGACAGACTCACATGAGGCTGATCCTATGAACCATGAGATCATGACCTAAGCTGAAACCAAGAGTTGAACACTTAACTGACTGAGCCACTGAGGTGCCCCTCTATGATTTTTTCTTAAAAGATTTTTTTTTTATTTTATATTTTTTATTTTTCAAAGATTTTATTTACTTATTTGACAGAAAGTGAGAGATCACAAGCAAGGGGAGCAGCAGAGGGAGAGGGAGAAGCAGGCTCCCTGGGATCATGACCCGAGCCAAAGGCAGATGCCCAATGGACTGAGGCACCCAGGCACCCCTATTTATTTATTTTAGAGAGTATGTGAGCAGGGAGAAGAATCTCAGTATTCTCAGGAAAGAGAATCTCAAGCAGACTCCTGCTAAGTGCAGAGGCTGACATGGGGATTGATCTCAAGACCTTGAGACCATGACCTGAACTGCCATCAAGAGTTGGAAGCTTATGGGATGCCTGGGTTGCTCAGTTGGTTAAGCGGCAACCTTCGGCTCAGGTCATGATCCCAGCGTCTTGGGATCGAGTCCCACATCCGGCTCCTTGCTCAGCAGGGAGCCTGCTTCTCCCTCTGCCTCTGCCTGCCTCTCTGTCTGCCTGTGCTCGCTCCTGCTCTCTCTCTCTGACAAATAAATAAATAAAAATCTTAAAAAAAAAAAAGAGAGAGAGAGTTGGAAGCTTAACTGACCGAGCCACCCAGTCACCTTTGTATGATTTCTGTGATTTATGTGTTCCTGTCTTTGGGTCGTTTTCCTGTTAGGTTTTTGGGGCTGTTAAAATATTAGGAAGATGAGCTCTTTGTGATATGAGTTGAAAATACTTTTTCTCAGTTTATCATTTGATTTATAGGGCTACGAGTTTGAACCTGATTCTGATTTTACAGTCCATTCTCTTCATCACTATAATTGTATTGCCTTAAATAATACATGTTCTCCATTCCTGAAAGATTCACTTACTGGTATCTATTACTTATGCATCTAGCCTTTTATTTTATTTATTTATTTTTAAAGATTTTATTTATTTATTTGACAGAGATTATGAGGAGACAGGCAGGCAGAGAGAGGAAGGGAAGCAGGCTCCCTGCTGAGCAGAGAGCCTGATTCAGGGCTCGATCCCAGTACGTTGGGATCATGACCTGAGCCAAAGGCAGAGGGTTTAACCCACTGAGCCACCCAGGTGCCCCTGCATCTAGCATTTTAAAACTATCTCCTAATAACAGTTTCTTCCCTCAATAGACACGGCATCAGCGAGGAGATACACATCCTCTCACTTTAGAAGAAATTTTGGATGAAACACAACATTTAGATATAGGACTCAAGCAGAAACAATGGCTAATGACCGAGGTAAGAATAGCTTTAAAGTGGAGTTTAAAAAAATTAGTTGGTTACCATGAAATATTTAACTAAGGTTTTTAATCTGATAATTATTTTTACTTTTTCTTAAAAGAATTGGTATAGATTCTTTGTTTTTAATACACACATTTTTTGAGGTGGTTTGATTTGTTGGTTTTCTTAAAAACTTATGTATCTATTTAAAATGTCAGACTTTTAGTACAAAAATTATAAAGACATCATTGTACCAGTTTCATTTACGTTTTTACAGAATAATTGATACTTTTTTAATTGCTAAATTTAGAATTGTAATGTTTTTATATATGTTTTTGAACATTTAAACCATGAGGTAGTGTAGGGATAGTGAGATATTTGTTATACTACTGTTATGACTTGATGGCAATGTTACTGCCTCTGACAGATTACTTGGAAAACTAATCCTTACACTGTGTATGTACACACATCATTGAAGGAAAAGAAACCCTACAATAATCACTGACCCTGCTAATTTGGAAATGAATAGCATTTAAGAAAATTCACACATTTCCATCTTTTCTATTTAAGTATGAAATGACAATTAAGAAGAATACTTTCTGTGACCAGTGTTGTAGTCTAAAGAGCAAATGTAAAATTCCCAAATGTAATTCAGTAATTTATTTTACTGAGCAAAATACTGTTCTTGATTTTTATAATATAAAATCAACAGTTAATTAGTAACATTACAGCTCATCGTCTTAGTGATTTATAAATAGTCGTAAAAATCCTGTTGTTTTACCTAATCTTCAAATTTCATAGACCACCAACATTAGTTAAAAATGACTTTTATTACTGTTCTCTTCTCCCTCCTTTCTTCTATGTTTCTTCTCTTTCTCCTTTCCAGGGTTAGGCTGGCAGCTGCAGAAGAAAATAAATAGGGTAGCTCTTCCTTGAAGAGCTTTCCTTCTAGTAGTAGCTGTATAGCAGAGCTGACTAGGAATATAATTATATTCAGTAATTCCTGCATTCCTACTCAGTTTCATTCTCAAGCTGCCACTATAGGTAAATTTCTTATATGCACTAGTCTGGAGCTTTTCAATTCCTTCCACACCTGTAGGTGATACCAGGTGGGGCAGACTATTGGTATATTCATCCCAGGGTTATGTTTCACACAAAATGCCAATATATGATAAACTATACTTTGAGGGTGGGATAAGCAATACCCAGTTCACTTTGTCTATTAATGTTAATTGGCATTTATTTTTTTATCTTTTATTTTTAAAAGAAATATGGATACAGTTTCAATCAGTTGTGATAAAATGGCTTTACTCGTCTAAAGAATTAACGTAATAATAAAAAGTTTCTTTTATAAAAAGTGAGCAACTTGCTGATCTCTGCCTATTGGTTTTTGGATCCTGGATGTTCAGTATTTTAGATCTGCTAGTTGATATTCACAAGATAACTTTTAATTTATGATTGTATTTGGTATCAGTATTTTAAAAATAATTAGTAGAATTTAAGAACATGTATATGGGGTTTCCTTTTGTTAATATATCCAAATTGTGTCACTGTTACAGGCATTAGTCAATAATCCCAAAATTGAAGTAATAGATGGGAAGTATGCCTTCAAGCCCAAATACAACTTGAAAGATAAGAAAGCCCTCCTTAGGCTGTTAGATAAGCATGACCAGCGAGGCTTAGGAGGAATTCTTTTAGAAGACATAGAGGAAGGACTCCCCAATTCTCAGAAAGCTGTCAAGGTAACCTCTCTTTTCTTTCTATATCTTAGTATAATTTGAATTAATAATGTCTTGTTTTAAGAAAACAGGTAATTTAAATTTTTATTTTTAGAGCTTCCTTTATGTATACCTGGGGTTGTGGTGAGCCAGTCCAAGATTTGAAATTTGGGTCCTGTTCTCCAGAGCAGGACAGAGCACAGCCATTTTCGTGTAAATTTGACATCTCCCTTTTGTGTTGTTTTGGGTGTCTTCAGAATAGTTCTGGCAAGTTTTTCTCAAAGACATCTCAAAGTTATGTTTGTAGACAAGAGCTGCTTCAACAGTGCTTGTAGACACTGCCAACCTGCGGAACCAGAGGTATTAAGCACGAAAGCATTGACTAATAGCCTCGCTGTTTTAATTCCTAAAAGTCTATCAGAGAAAGCCATGCAGATTACATTTCCAGTTTAAAAATATTTTTATTTATTTATTTGACAGACAGAGAGCACAAGTAGGCAGAGAGGAGAGAGCACAAGTAGGCAGAGAAGTAGAGGGAGAAGCAGGCTCCCCGCTGAGCAAGGAGCCCGATGCGGGACTCGATCCCAGGACACCGGGATCATGACCTGAGCCGAAGGCAGCCGCCCAACCAACTGAGCCACCCAGGCGTCCCATACATTTCCAGTTTAAAGTTGGAACTCAGGTGGAAAGGCTGCTAGTCTCTCTTCTGCACAGTTGCTAATGATTGATGCTACTTGTTGATGGCTCATTTGTCTTGCTGCCTCTGGAGTAAAACTTGCTCCATTCTCTCCTGTACTTCTTGGTAATTAAGTGACACGTGTTATCTTACAAGTCATTGAGGCTCTGTTTATTTATTCATTTTTTTTTTTTAGTTTTTTTTTGTTATGTTTTGATCTCTTGTCAAGTTCATGGACTTCTCTTCTTTACCTCTAATTTGTTGTGAATTCCCATTGGTGAATTTTTTATTTTAGAGATAGTATTTTTCAGTTCTGGGCTTTTCATTCTTTGTTTTCTGTTTCTTTGCTGAGATTTTTTTTCATTCATTATAAGCCTTTTTTCCAGTACATTCTTGAGTAAAATTTCTTGCAACTGCTTTAAAATCTTCCTATTCTAATTTAACAGTTGGGTCATTTTGGGGGCTGGTCTGTGCTTTGTTTCTCGAGTATGGGTCATGTTTCCTGTTTCTTTGTATGTCTAATAAATTTCTATTGAGTCTTAAATTTTGTGAATTATATGTGTAATAAAAACTCAAGATTCTGTTAGATTCCTCCAGAGTATTTGTGTTGGTTTTTGTGTATAAATGGGCAGTTATCTTGGCTAGACTCAATCTAACCTTTGTCTTCTTTGCAGTGGGGGGCATATAATACATCTTTTTTGTTCCTTGAACTCTTTTGGAAAATATCCAGAGTTTATAGTAAGTTTTCTATTAAAAAAAAGTTACCTTAGGAGGGACTTGGCCATTACCCGAAGCAGAGCCCTCTTCAGATTTGAAATAGGATTTATTTTTAAGGGATGTATGGAATGGGCTGCTACTCAGGTGGGTTTTTTTTTTAGTTAAATTTTTAACAAATTATAGTAAAAACTGTCACATGAGGTAAAGTTGGACATATTAAGCATGTCTAAGAGTACAGTTCATTACTGTAAAGTGTATTCACAGTTGTGCAAGAGATAATCCAGAACTTTTACATTTTGTAAAGCTGAAACTCAGTCCACTAAACGGCTTTCCTTATCCCACTTCTCCAGTCCCTAGCAAGCAACATTCTTTTTGTAACTTCTCTAAGTAACTCTCACAAGTAACTTCTCTAAGTAACTCAGACAAGTAGAATTATACATTCTTGTTTTGTGATTGTCGTTTTTCACTTAGCACAGTATCCATCCTCAAGGTTCCTCCATGTTGCAGCATGCATCAGGATTTCCTTCCTTTTTAAGGCTGATAGTACTGCGTTGACCATTTGCTTATCCATTTGGTTGCTTCCATTACTTAGCTGTTGGGAATAATGCTGCTATTAACATGTTCGTAAAAAATCTCTCTTCAAGACTTTGCTTTTGATTCTTTTTTTTTTTTAAATATATTTTTCAGGAGAATTTATTTATTTATTATTTATTTATTTTAGAGAGAGTGTGCACACAAGTGGGAGGAGGGAAAGGGACAAGTAGACTCCATGCTGAGTGTGGAGCCTGATGTGTGGGCCAGATCTTACGACCCTAATATCTCAACCTCAGTTGAAATCAAGACTCAGACGCTTAACTGAGCCACCTACGTGCCCCTCTGCTTTCCATTTAGAGTGTGTAACCAGAAGTAGAATTGCTGGATAATATGGTAATCCTGTTTTTAGTTTTTTGAGGAACCACCATATTGTTTTCCACAGTGGGTTTACCACTTTATATTCTTGCCAGCGGTGTGCAAGGGTTCAGATTTCTTCGTGTCCTTGCCAACACTTACTTTTTGTTTTTTTTTTTAATAGTAGCCATTTTAATGGATATGAGGTTTATCTCATTGTAGTTTTTATTTGTATTTCCCTAGTAATTAGTTTACTGAGGATATTTTTTCATGTGCTTATTGTCTGTTTGTATACATTATTTGGAAAAATGTCAAATCTTTTGCCTATTTTTTGAATTGAGTTGTTTTACTTGTCCTTGTATGTATGTATTCTGGATATTAATCACTTATTAGATATACGATTTGCAAATATTTTCTCCCATTTTGTGAGCTGCCTTTTTACTTCATTGATACTGTCTTTTAATGTACAAATGCCAATATTTTTGTGTAGTCATATGTGTCTTTTTTTTTTTTTTCCCCTTCTGTTGCCTTTGGTGGCATTTCCAGGAAATGACTGCCACATCCAAGATTAGAAGCTTTTGCCCTAAGTTTTCCTCTAAGAGTTTTATAGTTTTAGATCTTATATTTAGGTCTCTAATCCATTTCAAGTTAATTTTCATATATAGTGTTAGATAAGGGTCAAGTGTCATTCTTTTGTATATGGATATTGAATTTTCTAGCACCTTTTGTTGAAAAGGTTGTCTTTTCCCTATTGAATGTCCTGGCACCCTTGTCAAAAGTCATTTGAGCATATATGGGACAATTTATTTCTGGGTTCTCTCTTCCAGTTTTTATACCAATACTACACTTTCAGTTACTGTAGATTTTTAGAAAGTTTTGAAATTAGGAAGTAAATCCTCCAGCTTAGTTCTTCTTTTTCAAGATTGATTATTTAGAGTCCCTTGAGATTCCATATGAATTTTAGGATGGGTTTTTCTGTTTCTGCAAAAAACATCATTGGGATTTTGATAAGGATTGCACTGAATCTGTAGATCACTTTGGATAGTATCTACATCTTAATCTGTAAACCTGGAACGTGTTTGCATTTATGTTGTCTAATTTCTTTCAGCAGTATTTTATCTTTACTTCTTTTTAGAGATTTTATTTACTTGAGAAAGAGTGCATGAGCAGGGAGAGGGAGAAGCAAACTCCCTGCTGAGCAGGGATCCCAACTTGGACCTCTGTCTCAGGACCCCAGGATCATGCCCTGAGCCAAAGGCAGGCACTTAACCTACTGAACCACCCAGGTGCACCCTTTCAGCAGTGTTTTATAGTTTTCATGGTGCAAGTCCTTCACCTCTTTAAGTTAATTCCCAAGTGTTTTATTCTTTTAGATGCTTTTGTGAATGGAATTGTTTTTGTAATTTCTTTCACATTGTTCATTGTTAGTATATAGAAATGCAGCTGACTTTTGTGTGTTGACTTTGTATCTGTCTTGCCACTTTGATGAATTCTTTTTATCCTAACAGTTTTGAAACATACATCATATTTCGGACATAGAGCATAATGGTTCAGTATTTGTATATATTGTGAAATTATATCACCACAGTAAGTCTGATTAACATCAGTCACCATATGTAGCACCAAAATTTTTTTTTTAAGATTTTATTTATTTATTTGACAGACAGAGATCACAAGTCGGCAGAAAGGCAGGCAGAGGGGGTGGGGGGGAAGCAGACTCCCTGCTGAGTAGAGAGCCTGATGCGGGGCTCGATCCCAGGTTCCCTGAGATCATGACTTGAGTCGAAGGCAGAGGCTTTAACCCACTGAGCCACTAAGGTACCCCAGCACCAAATTTTTTTTAACGATGAGAATTTTTAAATTTAATCTCTCAACAGCTTTTAAATATGTAATACAGTATTACTAACTGTAGTTACCATGCTGTACTTTACATCCCCATGACTTATTTTATAACTTGATAGTGTGCACATTTTGACTACTTCATGCATTTTCCCCATCCACACCTGCTGTGTCTGGCAACCACCAAGGATTTTTTTCTTTTTTTTAGATTCCACATAAAGGTGAGATAATACAAATATGTCTTTCTTTGTCTCACTTATTTCACTTAGCATAATGCCCTCAAGGTCCATTCATTTTATTACAGATGGCAAGATTTCTTCTTTTATGGCTACATAATATTCCATTTATGTGTGTGTATCATATTTTCCTTTTCTGATTATCCATCAGTGGACACTTAGGTTTTTGTATCTTGGCTATTGTGAATAATGCTGCTTACAAAGGAGTGCGTATATTTTTTTGAGTTAGTGTTTTTGGTTTCTTTGGATAAGTACCAGAACTGGATTACTGGAGCATATGGTGGTTCTATTTTCATAGTAAATTTCCAGTTTACATTGCCACCAACAGTACCTGAGATTTCCCTTTTCTCCATATTTCCTCCAACAATTATATCTTATCTTTTTAATAGTGGCTATCCTGACAGGTGTGAGATGAGATACCTCACTGTGGTTTTGCATTTTCCTGGTCATGATGTTGAACATGTTGGTGACCATGTGTAGGCCATCTTTGGAAACATGTGTTTTGTGATCCTCTACTAATTTTTGAATTAGATTGTTTTTTGGTATTAAGTTCCACGAGTTGCTTATATATTTGGGATAGTAACCTTTAATCAGAAACATGATTTGTTTTTCTTTTTACTGTTCTGATTGGATGATTTCTGCTACCCGGTCTTCTGCATCAATGATCCATTCTTCTGTATCAGCTGATCTGCAATTGATTCCCTATACTGTGTTTTTCATTTCAGTTATTGTATTCTTTAGTTCTGATTTTTCAGCTCTCTTTAAATTTTCTCTTCATTGAAGTTTTTACCGTATTCCCCTATTTTGCTTCTGAGTTCGGTGAGTATGTTTTTGGTCATGACATTGAACTTCTTGTTTGGTAGACTACTTACCTCTATTTCATTTAGGGTTTTTTGTTTGAGGCTTTGTTTTATTCTTCTGGAATATATTCCTCTGCCTCCGTACTTTGCCTAGTTGTGTGAGTTTCTATATACTAGTTAGATCAGTTATGTTTCCCTGTTTTGAAGGAGTGGCTTTATTGTAAAAGGTGTCCTTTGGGGCTCAGCAGTGCAAACCCCCTTCATCACCTGAGGCAAGTACCCCCTTTGTGGGGCAGTCTGATTTGTGTCTGGGCCACAATTGGTGTGAACGTGTTGATGTTCAGCACTGTCTTCCTTTGTGGCTATGAGGCCCAGCGGGAGCGGCTAGTGGTACAGTGGTGAATGGGGCTGGCTCTGACACATCTGGCTGAGAGGCCCAGCTGCAACGGCTGCAGGCACTCTAGTGTGCATGGCTAGCTATCCTCTCCAGAGTGGGGGCCGCTTGGGGGTAGATTGCTGGTGCCTTTGGAAGCTGCCCACTGGGTGGTGGGGGGATGTGTTTTAGAGGGGCTCAGATGCTTGCCTAGCCTGCCTGGAATCTCTTTCTTTTGATTGCAGAGTTTAATCTTCTTTTTTTTTAAATTTTATTTATTTATTTGATGGGGTGGCAGGGAGAGAGTGCACATGAGCAGAGGGAGAGGGAGAACCAGGCTCCCTGCCAAGCAAGAAGCCCGATGTGGGACTCGATTCCAGGACCCTGAGATTATGACCTGAGCTGAAGGCCACCCAACTGACTGAGCCACCCAGGAGTCCCTAATTGTCTTACTTTTTAATTACTTACAAGGGAATGTTATTTTGTTTAGTTTTCTATATGTCTTCTTGCATTTTTGTTCTTCCTTTTACTGCATTACTATTTTGTGTTTAGATGATTTATTTGTATCTTCATTTTTTTATTTTTATTTTTAGAGAGAGTTGGGGAAGGGCAGAAGGAGAGGGAGAATCTTAAGCAAGCTCCATACCCAGCATGGAGACTGTTGTGTGGCTGCATCTCACAACCCCAAGATCATGACCTGAGCCAAAATCAAGAGTTGGATGCTTAATTGACTGAGCCACCCACATGTCCCTCCTTGATTTTTTAATATTGAAATGTTTAGATTCCTATCTCATTTCCTTCGTGTATGTTCTGTAGCTATTTTCCTTATGGTTACCATGGGGATTATATTTAACATCCTAAAGTTATAACATTTGTACTGGTTTGTATTTATATTAGCCTAACTTCAGTAGCATATTAAAAATCTACTCCTTTACAGCTCCATTCCCACCCCTTTTTGTTGTAAAGGTCACAAAATTACATCTTCACACATTGCTCCAGAACATAAACTAATAATACTTTTATTATTTTATTTTTTAATATCTTTTTTTAAAAGTTTTTATTTATTTATTAGAGAGAGCATGTGAGGGGAGAGGTCAGAGGGAGAAGCAGACTCCCCACAGAGCAGGGAGCCCAGTGTGGGACTTGATCCCTGGACTCCAGGATCATGTCCTGAGCCGAAGGCAGTTGCTTAACCAACTGAGCCACCCAGGCGCCCTCTAATAATTCTTTTAAATCTATTAGTCTCTTAAATTATGTTGAAGACAAAATTTGGAGATACAAAGCAGTTACAGTGATACTAGTTATTAGACTGATAATTGCTTTTTCAATTAGCAATAATCGTGCCTCAGATAAACCTCATTGGCTATGATACTGCCACTGCGCAAAGCTGATGATAATTGCTTTTTAAAAATGTATTAGTCTCTTAAATCTGTAGAGAACAAAAAGCATAGTTACAAACTTTTACTGCAGTGATACTAGCTTTTATAATTGCCCATGTGTTTGGTATTTACCTTCAGTGAGGTCTTTATTTCTTCCTATTAACTTTGAGTTACTGATTCTTTCAAGTTCTCTTGTAGGGCTCCCTTGCACACTTCTTTCCTGGTAGGTCCTAGTGGTAATGAAATCCCTCTGCTTTTTTTTTTTTAAACTATTTAAAAAACCTTTTTTATTTGGGAATATCTTAATGTTTTCTTACCTTTGAAGGGTAGGTTTGCTGGATAGAAGATTCTGGGTTCACAGATTTTTCTTCTAGCATTTTGTATATAGCAGCCTGCTACTTTCTAGCCTCTAAAGCTTCTTTCTTTTTCTTTTTTTTTTTTAAGATTCTATTTATTTTAAAGAGTGGGCGAGTGTGAGTTGGTGGGAAGAGCAGGAGGGAGAGAGGCGGAGGGCGAAGGAATCTTAAGCAGACTTGGTGCTGAGCATAAAGCCTGACACAGGGCTCGATCTTGTGACCCTTAGATCATGACCTGAGCCAAAACAAGAGTTGAATGCATGACTGAGTGAGCCACCAGAGGTTCTTGGCCTCTAAAGTTTCTGATGAGAAATACAATTTTTTTGAGGATCCCTTCCTTGTATGTGCTGGTTTGCTTCTCTCTTGCTGCTTTTCTTTTTTTTTTGTTTTTGTTTTTGTTACTTTATTATTTTTTTATTAAAAAGTTTTTTTTAATTTTAATTATTTATTTGTTTATTTATTTGACAGAGATCACAAGTAGGCAGAGAGGCAGGCAGAGAGGGAGAGAGGAGGAAGCAGGCTCCCCGCAGAGCAGAGAGCCTGATGTGGGGCTCGATCCCAGGACCCCAGGACCCCAGGATCATGATCTGAGCCGAAGGCAGAGGCTTTAACCCACTGAGCCACCCAGGCACTCCTTAATTTTTTTTTATAAACATATAATGTAACACCACCACCCTCTCCCGAAACCCCTCCCCCCCACCCCCCTCAGTTTGTTTTATGACATTAAGAGTCTCTTTTGGTTTGTCTCCCTCCCGATCCCATCTTGTTTCATTTATTCTTTTCCTACCCCCATAATCATCTCCCCCCGCCCCCATTGCATCTCCACTTCCTCATATCAGGGAGATCATATGATAGTTGTCTTTCTCTGATTGTCTCTTGCTGCTTTTGAGATTCTCTTTGTCTTTTGAAAGTTTATTTATAATGTGTCTCTGTGTGGGTCTCTTTGAGTTCGTATTCTTTGGAGTTCATTGAGCTTCTTGGATGTTTATTTTTTAAAAGTTTTTTTTTGTTTTGTTTTGACAGAGAGAGAGAGAGAGATCACAAGTAGGCAGAGAAGCAGGTAGAGTGGGGGAAGCAGGCTCCCTGCTGAGCAGAGAGCCCAATGCGGGGCTTGATCCCAGGACCCTGAGATCATGATCTGAGCCCGAAGGCAGAGGCTTTAACCCACTGAGCCACCCAGGCGCCCCTTCTTGGATGTTTATTATGTTCATATATTTCTTCAACTTAGGGAAGTTTTCAGCATTATTTTTTGAAATATGCTCCCTGCCACTTTTTTCTCTCTCTTCCTCTGGGATTCCCACAGTTCATATTTTGGTCTGCTTGTTGGTGCCCCAGAGGTCTTTTGGGATTTGTTTACTCAATCCTTTTTGTTAGTTCCTTTTTTCTTCTTAAGATTTTTTAAAATTTATTTCAGAGAGAGAGATAGCAAGAGAGAGCAAAGCAGGGAGAACTGTGGGGCTCGATCCCAGGACCCTGAGGTCATGACCTAAGCCAAGAGCAGATGCCTAACCAACTGAGCCATCCAGGTGCCCCAGTCCTTTTTGTCAGTTCTTTAAACTTGGTAATTTCCATTCTTTTATGTTCATGTTCACTGATTCTTCTTCTCCCTACAGAAAAATGCCTTTGAATCCCTATAGTGAAAATTTCAATTCATTTATTGTACTTTCAGCACCAGAATTTCTCTGTGATTTCTTTTTAGGTTTCCATCTCATTATCAGTATTTCCAGTTTGTTATATATTGTTTTGACTTTCTTCACATCTTCCTTTAGTTCTTTGATTGTCTCTAGGACAGTTCTTTTAAAGTCTTTATGTAGTATATTTACCATAAGGTCTTTTTTAGGGACTGTTGATTTATTTTTTTCCTAATAGGAATGGGCATATAAAATAAATGAGCAATGTTTTCCTGCTTCTTTGTCTGCTTTGTGATTTTTTGTTGTTGAAAACTAGATGTTTGAATCTAATAATACTGTAATTCTGCATATCAGAATTTCCTCCTCCCCCAGGTTTTGTGTTTTTTTATATTCTCTTGTTTTGGATTGTTGTAAGCTGTCTCGTGCTAAGGACTTAGCTGGAGGTGTAAACTTAAGATTTTTTTTTTTTAAGGACTTTTCTAAGTCTTTTCCAGGGCATGCATTGTCACTTCAATTTTCTTTGTTTATGTAGTTGTTTTTGTATGTCTTTAATGTTGTCTGTGTCTTCCCCTGGAAACTGCAAGGCTATGATCCAGAGTTCCAAAATAGTTACATGAGACTGATGCTGCCAGTGTAATTGTTGTCTCGGTTGGGAGACAGGTTCCTTGTGCTTCCTACTTTGTCTTCCTAGAATCTTCTGTAATATATTTTGAAATCAGAAATTATCAGGCTTCCAACTTTATTCTTTTTTAAGATTGTTTTGACTAGCCAGAGTCTTTTGTGACTCCTTTCAGGATTTTTCCATTTCTTCAAAATGTACCATTGGAATTTTGATAGGGATTGTATTGAATCTGCATATTGCTTTTAGTATTATTGGTATGTTAACAATATTAAGTCTTCTAATTCATGAACATGGATATTTTTTCATTTGTGTCATCCTTAATTCCTTTCTGCACTGTCTTTTGAGTTCCCTTAGTTTATTTCACGTATATAATGATTACCATTTACCACTTGGGCACATTGGAGTATTTTATAATTTTTCAAAGTATTTTATGTCATGAGTAATTTATATAATTAAGAATGAAAGGATGGTGAAGAACAGCTTTATTAGAAATGTTTATAAGATTTTAACATAGCAGATTTCTGTATCAAGTATACTTTGGCAAACATGCATCAGAAAGATGAAAGAATACTATTATACGTCTTTTTAGCAAAGTGAAATGGCAAGGGCTCTTACCACACTATATTCTGTGGTGAATTCTTTCCTGTTGAATAACTAACTGAATGAAAATACCTCATTTTTAATGTTCTTAGAAATATGTCATTCAGTCATTAATTCTTAAGCTTGAGATTATTCATCTGAGCTATCTAAAGACTCAAAGTTTTAGACTTTATTTCTGTGATGAACTTCACCATCATTAGAGTCTAGAGTGAGTCCTACTATCAGGCTTTTTGCATTCTTGTTCTCATTTATTAATAATAGTAAAGTATCTTCTGTCTGTTTTCTTGTCATTGCTCTGAGGAGAAGAAATAAATTCTGAATTGTCCTCTATATTTAATGAAAGCTAAAAGACAACAAAGACCACTCTGTGGTCTTTATATCCTCTTGAAAGGTATGTAACAGCTAGGACAATGCAGTAAGAAAATTGAAAGATGGCTATTTCACCGTTGGATTGCACTTCTGGGTGGTTTGATTTTTTTTTTTTTTTTTTTTTTTTTTACTGTTGTAGCTTTTTATTTTTATTTTTTAAAAGATTTTATTTGTTTGGCAGAGATCACAAGTAGGCAGAGAGGCAGGCAGAGAGGGGGAAGCAGGCTCCTTGCTGAGCAGAGAGCCCTATGTGGGGCTAGATCCCAGAACCCTGAGATCATGACCTGAGCTGAAGGCAGAGGCTTAAACCACTGAGCCACCCAGGCGCCCCTGTTGTAGTTTTTTAAAACATAATTGGAAATAACTGATTGGTAGTGATGAATAAGTGACAAAATATTTTAAGGTAGAGGAAAAGATCCAAGATTCCACAGTTTTTCTTTTTTTTTTTCAGATTTTATTTATTTGACAGAGAGAGAGATCACAAGTAGGCAGAGAGGCAGGCAGAGAGAGAGGGGGAAGCAGGCTCCCCGCTGAGCAGAGAGCATGATGCGGGACCCCCCCCACAGTTTTTCTTACATTAATAAAAAGACTCCAGGGACGCCTGGGTGGCTCAGTCGGTTAAGCTGCTGCCTTTGGCTCAGGTCATGATCCCAGGATCCTGGGATCTAGTCCCACATCGGGCTCCTTGTCCAGCAGGGAGCCTGCTTCTCTCTCTGCCTCTACCTGCACTCTGCCTCCTTGTGCTCTCTCTCTGACAAATAAATAAATAAAATCTTTAAAAAAAAAAAAAAGAGGAATATCTTCATATAACAACAGGTTCATAGGTTGATAACCTATATTAATGAAGATGTGCTTGAGGACACCATATTTAGAAAGTTAATACCCTCTAATCAATTCGTTGTTTCAACATCCAGATACCTCTATCGAAAACGTCCTTCATATTATTAAAAAAAAGACTCCAGTGGACCCAAATCATAACTGAAACATAGATTGAGCTTTTGGGTTTGTTTTTTTTTTTCCCCAAAATAAGTAACTTCTTTTTGTACTTTGGAAGATCTCTAAGAATAAAAGTCCTAAAATACCAATATGTAAAATAGTGAGAACTGCTCATGAAAGAAACTTAAGAACTAAAATTAGGTGCATTAGACACTAATGCTATAACTGAAGGTTAAAATAAATGGGAATCCTTTGTTGTTTAAAAAAAAATCTTTTGGGGTGAGGTAATTTGGAGTTAACTGAAAAAAATTCTTTTTAATCTTTTAAGGCTTTAGGGGACCAGATACTCTTTGTAAATCGTCCTGATAAGAAGAAAATTCTTTTCTTCAATGATAAGAGCTGTCAGTTTTCTGTGGATGAAGGTGAGCCTTTCTGTTTAATTTTCAAGTATGTTAGAAATATAGGGTGACAAAATTTATATTTATAATCCAGTTATAACTTTTTTATAGTAGTGCTTTTTAGCTTTATCATCTCTTAGAGCACAGCTAATCTTACCACTAACATTGTTTTTCAGAATGCAGTTTGAAATGTCATTTGAAAGATTTTTGGTTGATTTTGCTTATAATCATAGTATCAGTAGGTTGTGTTATCTTATGCTTATAGCTCAGCTATACCAAATAGTTTCTTTAGTTCTATTATTTTACAAATACTACTTCACATCTTGATATGAAAGCTTGATGCAGAATGGGAAAAAACAAACTTTTGTTGGTGACTGATACTCTCTTAAGTAACTTGTGAGTCTTTTGATTATCAGATTGGATAGGCAAAATTACTTTTTTCTGACTATTGTAGAGTCAGATGCTAAGCTTCTGTTGAATCTTGTACTAAATGTGTGATGCCTATATCTTGAATTTTAGCTATTTTATTTCAGGGGCATGTGGGTGGCTCAGTTGGTTGAGTTTCTGACTCTTGATTTTGGCTCAGGTCATGATCTTAGGGTTGTGGAATTGAGCCCTGCATTGGGCTCCCCACTCGGTGGGGCATCTCCTTGAGATGCTCTCTCTTCCTCTCCTTTTTGTCCACCACCCACCCTACCTCCACTTGGTGTGGGCTTTGTCTTTCAAATAAAATCTTTTTTTTTTTTTTTTTAAGATTTTTATTTACCTATTTGACGGAGAGAGATCACAAGTAGGCAGAGAGGCAGGCAGAGAGAGGGGGGTGGGGGGAAGCAGGCTCCCCCCTGAGCAGAGAGCCTGATGGGGGCCCGATCCCAGGACCCCGAGAGCATGACCCGAGCCAAAGGCAGAGGCCCCAACCCACTGAGCCACCTAGGTGCCCCTCAAATCAAATCTTTAAAAAAATATTTCATCAGTATTTGACAGGTAAAATAGTTAAATGAGGGTTTAGTCATGGAAAATCTCTACAAGTAGGAATTCTCATTTAGACAAATCCTATTTTACTGTAAATTTGTATTAATTTGTATTTGTATTAATATTGAACCTAATTAAACACCACTTTAATTATAAAATTTGAGAAGTAAAACAGATATCAAAAAATTCTAATAATATAGAATTATGTAAGATAAAAAAGTAATATTAGATTCCAAATAGTGAAAACTATTGCTATGCCTGCCTGGTAGTCCTAGTGACTATTGTTTATTGTATTGAATAAAAGAGATTCTATTGAAGAAATGATTTTGTATAAAAATGCCCATATAATTCTTGTCCCTTTAGTAGCCCTTACATTTTTTATTATGATTTTGTAATTTGTACTATGTAAGTTTTTCTTTCATATGTTATCTGGCTGTAGATATTCAGGCTTATGGTGCTAGTAGATAGGAGTTTAGTCAACCTGAAGTTACTTAGATGACCATGATTTGTCTTAGGAAATAAAATGTTGTGTTTTGGTAGAAAATTGTGATTGAGAGTACCTTGTATGCAGTTGGTTCTCATTAAATATTTGTAACTTTAAAAAGTTGTTTTCAAAGTATTCCAGTTATTCTGTATTGTATTTTCTAATAAATAAGGTAAGCTTCTGTATGTAAGTAAGGGAGTAGTGAACTACTTTTGTACATTGTAGTGATAGGTGCTCATTTAAGAAAGGTTTGGCTTAGCAATTTTTGTGTTGCTTGAGTCTCCTTCACTTACAGTTTTGCTTTTATGGAAACTTTCATACTTCTCAAATTGACTTGACCCTTTGAAAAAATGTAGAGGTGGACTTGATCTTTAAGATACTTAAAGGTTTAAAAAAAATAGCTGATTCCTTTATTCTTTGGCATAGTTAATCCGTTTGGATCTTACAGTGAAAAGCAGATATGTTTTCACTAATTTGAGTCCCTTTGATTTGTGGCATTACTTGTTTTATTTTAATTCTTTGGGTGGTTGTTCCCTTATTGTATTAAATAATAGGCTTATATTTTTATTTCTTGATTTTTCATCTTGAAGTATTATAATGACTTATTCTTTGTTGCTGATTATACCTGCTGTCTCTCTTCTTTACTTTCTAATACAGTATAGCACTAGTTTAAGTTTCTCTGCCATTTTCTCGGTACCTTTAAAATCAAAATAACTGAATGTTTCCAGGAAATTTTTAGTATTAAGTCTGCTCTGCAGATGATGGCAGCATAGTGCAGCATAGCTGTAGATGTTCAGCTTGCCAGATGAGGTTGCAGTAGCTCTCTAAGAACAGATTTCTTAGGATTTCTTGATAATAATTCATTGGAGAAATTTTTTAAGAGAATACTTTCTCTTCCTCTATATCCTCACACTAATCGTTATACCAGGTCATTGGTATTTTCTGTCCCCAGTGCGATTTTTCTGTGGATATCACTGTTTTAACTTTGCTCAGCCTTTTCCTGTTTGTGTACCTTTTTCTGTATTTTTGTTTCTTAACATTACCCTGTTTTCATTTGCCATTTTCTATGGCCTTTGTTGGTTTAAACTCTTTCCATCTCCTTAGTACTTGACTTATAAGGACAAGATGAGGATTTTCTCCCTCCCTTCCTTCCTTTATTTGAGAGGGTGGGCAGATGGAGAGGAAGAGAGAGTCTGAGCACGGGGCCCGAAGCAGGGTTCAGTCTCCCAAACCTGAGATCGTGACCTGAGTCAAAACCCAAGAGTCAGACACTTAACTGACTGAGCCACCCAGGCACCCCAAGATGAGGATTTTCACTTTTTCCCACTCAGATTATAAAAGTAACCATATATGCTTGTTAGTAAAATCCCACATATCTGGAAATAAGTTGTATAAATTGCTTGATGTTTATTTTTCTAGTTTACTTTTTCTCAGATAATCTCCAAGACTGTATGGCTATTTAGTATTCCATTATGTAAGTGTACCCGATGAATGAATTTTTTAAGTACTTAATAATGCTGCAGCAAATATTCTTACACCCTTTACATGCTGGAGATGTGTATGTTTTTTTTTTTTTTATTAATGAAATAGGCATATATATCAGAAGGTATGGGAGGGAAAATTGATAAATGATTTTTGCATCTATTAAGTCTTTGTTGTTGTAGACTTATTTAATAGGTGTTGAAGTATATTACTTCAATATTAGTTTCCTAATATTGACTGTCTTTGTACTCCTAGAATAAGTAACCCTTTTTTAACTATATATTTCTGGATTCTTTTTGTATGTATTTGAAGGGTTTTTGCTTTAGTATCCAGTTTTCTTTTTTTGCACTTTCTCAGGGTTTGGTTTGTGTGTGATGCTGGATACATCAAAAGAGAAGTATAGAATTCCTTTTCCTTTCCATTCTTATGAGAATATTCGATTCCTTGAATATTTGAACACAAATGCCTATGAGTGTCTCTGTCTTATTGCTTCTTGGATTAGTATTCTTTGTATCTTCTTTGGTTATGTCCATCATTAAGTTTCCCACTTAATAAATTAATTTTGATAATCTCTGCTTTCCTAAAATCATCCATTGTTAATTTTCAGATTTAATAGCATATACTTTTTTGCAGAGTATAGCCCCAGAATTTAATTTTTATCTGTAATTTTCCCTTTTTATTGCTAACTTCTTGTATTTGCACTTCCCTTCCTTGTTATGCTGTGTTGGTATATCTATTTTGCTTTTGTTGTTGTATTTTTGTTTTAAAAATATCTGTCAGATCACCCTTTGCATACTAGTTTTTGACTACTTTCTATGAGTGGTGACTGAGCAAACATTTAAAATCTGCCATTTTTTTTGTTGTTGTTTTAATTTTGCTGTTACTTCTTGGTAGTTTTCCTGCAGAATTCTTGGTTTATAAACATTCTTGACAGTTTTAGTTTAAGGGTTGTATCATAATCATTGTAAAGCATCTGTCCTGGTTGTATTTAATGTTCTTTTACTTTGAAGTCTGGCTTTATCTTATATTCTTTTAATCCCTTCCCTTTTTTTGGACTGATGTATTTTTGCCCATCCTTTTACGATATACCCTGTCTTCTTTTGTTTAAATGTTTCCTTTGTAATAGGCATGTAGTTGGTTTTAACTTCTTGAAGTGTCATTTTATATTATCCTTTTTACATGACATACTGTCCCATTATTTGTTTGGGAAATACAATTTTGGGAGGTTGTCATATATCTATGATTTTTTTGGCATCTCTAATTTGCTTAAACTATAGGTATCATTTTATCAACTTTGTTCTTGTTTTTGTTTCCTAGTTGACACTTTCTGGGATTTTGGTAACAATCTGTTATTGTGTATTCATGAATTCACTTATTCAACAAGACTTCACTTATTCAACAAATATTTATTGATGTCATATTATATGCCCCAGTCATTTTGCTAAATGCAGGAGATACAGTAGTGAACAAGGTAGACAAGTATCTGCCTTTGTAGAGTTCACATTCTAAAGGATAGAGTAAACAATATAAAAATAAAACATGATGACAGATTGTATTAAATTCTAGAAAAGAGACAAATGAAGTATGTGCATGTTGGTAAAGCAGTAGGAGGGGTGGAACTCAGTGAAGAAGGCTGTGGAAGAATGAGATGGAGATAGCCTTGATATGGGTGCCATTGTGGGGGAAGTGGGGCTCAAGCAAAGTATAATAAAGGCCAAGGCTGTAGTAAAGACTAATTTTTTTCATAGGCCTGTGGTTTTTAATCCTTAAGTCTGATTTAGTGATGCCTGAGGAACAAATATTTTCTAACATGTTCTTTGCTCTTGTAAAATAAAATTTCCAGATGATATAACCTACTTTGAGACATAATTTCTTAAAACTTAGTATAATACGGGGATGCTTGGCTGCCTCAGTCAGTAGAGAAAGTGACTCTTGATCTCAGGGTGGCAAGTTGAAGCCCCCACATGGGGTGCAGAGCTTACTTAAAAACAAAAAACATATGGGGCTCCCGGGTGGTTCAGTTGGTTAAGTGTCCAACTCTTGATTTCAGCTCAGGTCATGATCTCAGGGCTTTGAGATGAAGCCTGCATCTGGCTCTGCCCTGGGGGTGGAGCCTGCCTAAGATTCTTTTTTTTTTTTCTCTCCTTCTGCTGCCCCCACTTAAAAAAAAAAAAAAAAAAAAAAGTACAATACCCTAACTGTAACAGAAAGGAGAAATGGAAGTTGGTTTATATTTTGTAAATGTATTTCAATGTTTGTAATTACTCAAGCCTATTTATGTTAGCTTATAAAAGGGATATAAATAACACAATTGTTTACATTTATAATCACCATTGAATGTGATGGCTACAAATAGAGGAGTACAGATGTGATGCAATGGCAACCTATCTACCATAATTAGTGTTTCCCTTAAGTGATAAAGAATTTGTGGCAAAGGTCTGCAAAATACAACGTGAAGTTTTCCCCAGGTTTTCAAAAGTTAATCATACTATATCCTGTATTTATTGTACATTGTATGTTCCTAGAAAATCATGTGTATTAAACCAATATAAGAAATATTTTGTTTATATTTGTAAACAGAATTTGATTCTTATCATCAACTGGTGTTTTTCATTAATTTCTATACTTTCTAAGAAAGATGGCTGGAAGGAAGAAAGGTTTTTTTTAACAATGATGGTGTTGATAATTTGGAGCTGAGTAAACTTTTTGGTGTTGGGGTTGTCTCTGTGCAGTGTAGATGATTAGCAGAATCCCAGGCTTCTTTAGATGCCAGTAGCATACTTTTCCCCAGTGTGACAACCAAAAATGTATCCATACGTTACCAAAGAAATGTTCCCCAGGAGGCAAAGATGTCTGGGTTGAAAATTAAATTAAAGGTACAGTTTATGTTTATAATTAAGATAAATTGTCTTCAGACTTTTCTTGAATTCTTTCGTTCAGCGCATTCAGTTATAGAGGGATGTCACACAGTGAGTAAGGTCTCTGTTCTCGAGCTTTCCTAAAGCTGAGGGAACATTGACGTGGGAACACAGATGGCCGTTCTTGCATACTGTCATTGTGAGGTTCGTACACAGTGTAGACACTGAGGGGATAAGTCACAATCCACAGGAATTTCAGGATTGGGACACTGTTCTTGGAGTTGAAATTGTCAGTATGGCATAAATCACTAATTTTCAAGACATGAGTTTTTTTCTAATGATATAAGTTGTGTGATTCCAGAGAAGATCCACTGAAAATTGTTGCATATCTTAACATTTGTCTTCCTGTCTCTTTCTCTTTGTTCATATTTTACTCAAAATGCGCTGTCCTGATTGTATTGATGGAGATTTTTAGCTACTGGGCTACTGTTAGCCCAGTAGGTGGCAGTCTTAGCTAAAGAAGAAATACTGATTGATGAAGCTTTTTAGTTACACTGAAGACTCACCCTTCATTTTATCTGTAATAGAAGGAAATGTCTTAAATAAGGTATAGTACAGGTAAGGACAGAGCTTATTTGTAGTAATTTAGAAAATCAAATAGGTACGTGAACACAGAGTAACTGAACTTAGATATTTGTCTTTTTTCACAAAGGCATTTATTTCCTTTTATCAGGATCTTATTCATTCAGAGGCAGTATAAATGCCATGGTCAAGATGATTGTTTGAATAGTTAACCTGTAGGTTTATATCTTAGCTCTGCTCCTTATTAGCTTGGGCAAGGTACTTCTGAGATTTCTCATTTATAAAATGGAAATAATGGTGTCTATCTCATGGTCCTTATAAGAAATAAATGAGTTAAAAATAAATGTGCATAGAGCTTGGAACAGAGCCTGGCATGTAGTAAGAGTAACAGTAACAGTAATATTAGCTATTATCAGAAGAATTGGAAATATCAAATAGTACCAAAATACTAGATGTTTAAATCTTAACTGGTTATTTATTCATGTTTACTTAGCTGTGTGGTTATTGACTAAGTGGATCTGTAGTCTTGTGTTTCGTTGTAATAAAGAATCAGAGCCAGTTTAGCAGTCTGAGGCCACATTTGCAAAGATCTTTTGCAGTTATAGAATGTTTGTTGGTGTTCCTGGTGAGAAGTCCAGTGACAGTCTGATTTTTCTTCCATTTCTGCTAACTTGTTCTTTTCTGCCTAGAAACTTAAACAATTTCAGTTTTATCCTTAGAATACAGGGCTTCTCCCAGAAGCTCTTTTCCTGGGGACTCTTATGCTGTTTTAGTTCATTATATTTTGATGGCTTTCCATTTAATGGATGTACTTTATTTTTTTTTTTTAAGATTTTATTTATTTATTTGACAGAGATCACAAGCAGGCAGAGAGGCAGAGAGAGAGAGGAGGAAGCAGGCTGTCCACAGAGCAGAGAGCCCAATGTGGGGCTCGATCCCACGACCCTGGGATCGTGACCCGAGCCGAAGGCAGCGGCTTTAACCCACTGAGCCACCCAGGCACCCCTAATGGATGTACTTTAAAACAGTTTTTCTGATTCTCCACAGATAGAACTGTAATTTTTTTTTGTTTTGCTATATGCTATTATAAGTAGAATTTGCACATAAATACGTGTACACTTGCCTGATTATTTCCTTACTGTAGTTTTCTTTAAGTAGAATTGCAAGATCAGAAGATAAGGCATATTTTATTTTTTATTTTTATTTTTAAGATTTTATTTATTTATTAGTTAGAGAGAGAGCGAGCACAGGCAGAGAGAGGCAGGCAGAGGCAGAGGGAGAAGCAGGCTCCCTGCCAAGCAAGGAGCCCGATGTGGGACTCGATCCCAGGACGCTAGGATCATGACCTGAGCCGAAGGCAGCCGCTCAACCAACTGAGCCACCCAGGCGTCCCAATAAGGCATATTTTAAAAATTGTCAACACCTTGCCTATACTGCCTTCTGTAAAGTTTGCACCAATTTTTTGCAACCCATTTACCCTTCACAGCAGTATATGAAAACTATCCAATTCTGTACCCTCACCAGTACTAGATGTTTTTAGTTGACTTTGCCAGCCTCATAGAAAATATAGATTATCTTGGATTTGTATTTTTTTGCAATGACCTTATAAAATTAGAGAAAAACATGATCTTTCTTTGTACTTCTGCCAACTATGTTTTTTGTCCTTGCATACATTAAAATGTAATTAAATTTGGGATTCTGATATCTTGCCTTTAAAATTAGGTGCTGTTCACCTGGGTGACTCAGTTGGTTAGGTGTCTGCCTTTGGCTCAGGTCATGATTTCAGGGTCCTGGGATTGAGCCTCACATCTGGCTTCCTGCTCAGTGGGGAGCCTGCCTCTCCTGCTCCCTCTGCTTGTACTCACACACTCTCTCTGTCAAATAAATAAAGTCTTTAAAAAAAGATTAGGCCCTGCTTTCCATCGTTCATCTTAAATATTTATGCAGCCATGGTACATTTACACAGTACATGTAATGTTTAAATACTGAAACAGCACTGAGCTAAGGAAAGGCAGGAATTAATGTAGAAATGTTTTATCAAGAAACCCAAAGACATTGAAAAAAGATATTGGGGGAGGGGGGCAAGGGAAAGGGGGAAAGAGAACCTTAAGCAGGCTCCATGCCAGTGCAGAGCCCTGCATGGGGCTCAGTCTCATGACCCTGAGATCATGAACTGAAGTCAAGAGTCAGGTGCTTAATAGCTGAGCCACTCAGGTGCCCCCATTGAGTTTTTTTATTCAGGGATTTTCCTCTGAAAATAGCCCAAGCAACACGTTTTTTTAGCAAAGAAAGTAGTTAAATTTTGTTTTAACGTACTTTCAGTTTCATTGCGCCATCAAAGTTTATATTGTGTATTTTTTTGGTGGTGCATTAATTAGCTTTCTAGACCATTGCTGTCACTATTCTATTGGTATTACTGCCTCTGTGATTGTGTCATAAGAGGCCTGAAGTCTGTAAGCGCTATACATATCAAGTAGAAAGAGTAGTTTCAGTCTTCAAGGAACTGAAACTTGGCAATGTTGCTAATATAGATGCTTGGCTAAGAGTGTATTGACTGAAAATTACCATTGTGTAAAAGCTGTTTTTATCATATATGTACTTTTATTCTGTTTATCTTTTTTCTCATGCAGAGAAAAGTATACAGTTTGTTATACAGTTATATAATATTCATTCTAGATAAAGACAGTTTTACATATTGATAGAATTTAACAAGTCATGGGTTAAAATGCCTGAACTATTCTTTTCTTGGGTGACATACTTCAGCAGCTGTGATAAATTTGACATAAAATTCTGGTTTGGTATTTATTTATGTTTAAAGATTTTATTTTAGAGAGAGAGAGTAGGGGGAAGGGCAGAGGAGAGGGAAAGAAGAATCTCCAGCAGATTCCCCACTGAGTGTAGAGCCTGACACAGGGCTGGATCTCACAACCCTAAGATCATGACCTGAGCTGAAACGAAGTCAGTGCTTAACCAGCTGAGCCACCCCGGGCACCTCTGGTATATATTCTAAAACAATATTGTGGGTGCCTGGGTGGCTCAGTTGGTTAAGCATCTGCCTTCAGCTCAGGTCATGATCCTGTGGTCCTGGGATCAAGTCCTGCATCAGGCTCCCTGCTCAGTGGTGAGTCTGGTACTCCGTCTACCCCTCCCCCCTGCCCGTGCTCTCTCTCTCTCTCAAGTAAATACATAAAATCTTACAACAACAACAACAATATTTTATGTTTCTTGGAATTAGAATGATGTTTTTATTGCTGAGTTGGAAGTTTGACCTGAAGGTATTTTCTCTCACATAAGCCGGGCAGAGCTGGTTGCATTATTAATCATATCCTTCTTTAGCCAAAAAAGTGGATATTTGGGAACTTCTGGCTTCTACTTAAAATGAAGAAAGCTGGAGAGAGCATTGTTGTACTCTTACAACAATAATAATAAATCCTAGATAGCTGCAGATTTATAGTTTTCTTGAATCCATCAGAGAGCTGAGGTTGTAGGACAACCAGCTAACCTGAAATCTAAGGAAAGACAGGCACCTCCAAGATGGGATGCAAGTACTTGTTTACCTGGGACAGACAAAATGAACACCACTCAGAAGAATGCAGTCAAAAATTTTAATGAACTGCTAAAGGCTTAAATTGGACTAGCAAGAAGATACAGAATCCTTGGGCGCTCAGAACACGTGGGAAGGGAATTCATACCTACTTGCAGACTTTCTTCCATAGATTTCCCTGGATGCTTATAAAAGAGAGGATAGGGTCGGGACTGTCCTCATTGGGTATCTGCAGGAAAGACACGAAGCCCTGTCTGGGTCCTTCTTCCTGCCTCTCTGCTGTGAGACAAAAGCCTCAAACTGCAGTGGAAGTGGAACAGTAAGAAACCTTCCACCCCTGGGGAAGGGGCAGGAACATGTGCTTAGCACCGGGGGATGGGCAGGAGCATTGAGAAGGCCACATTCCTGATACCAGGAACATAGTACTTGGCTGTGACCAAGGCTTAATCAGGATTTCAGAGAACTCCCACTCCATATCAGGCTAAGAGAAATAGAGTAATGGGTAACAGTGGAATTCTGTGAGTGTTGCAGGAGCTTGGAGGCAGAGACCATAGGAGATGCAGTTTAAATGGAAGACCTAGAACTGTAGGTTGAGTAGATGCTGAGAAACACTCTCTAGCAAACAAGCCTCTACCCTAAACACAAGGTATGGCTAGAGCAATTTGAAGCCTGTGGTGTATTACAGGTTTCCATAGCAGCAACATATTCTAGACAAAGCTCATGTTCTGACAACGGAATGACTACATTCACACTGTAAAGGCCTAGCATAAGGAAATACAGGGTCATATCCAGACACAAAGACTGTTTATCTCAGTTTCAGCTATCCCACAGAGGGTATCCTGCTTTCTGTGTGTGTGTGTGTGTGTGTGTATGTGTATGTATGAGAGAGAGAGAGAGAGAGAGAGAGATAAAGATGAGAAAAGCGATACAGTACTGAGACAAGGGAATTAACAAAATTCTTGAGACACAGGTACTGGAAACTGTTAGACATGGAATTTAAGATTAACTGTGATTTATAGGTTACGGCCTCTGGTAGAAAAGGCAGACAACATGCACAACCAGGTAGGATATTTCAAAGGTAGATATTATTAGAAAATCAAATGAAAATTTTTTGTTCTTTTATTTTTAAAGATTTTTATTTATTTGAAAGAGAAGAAAACATGGAGAGGGAGAAGCAGACTCCCTGCTGAGCAGGGAGCCCAATGTGGGGCTTGATCCCAGGACCTTGAGACCATGACTTGAGCTGAAGGCAGACGCTTAACCTAGTGAGCCACCCAGGTGCCCGCAAATGAAAATTTTAGAAGTGAAAAATGCAGTAATAGAATAAAAATACTTTCAATAAGCTCATCAGTATACCTGGTATAACCAAAGGAAAAGTCAATAAACTTGAACATAGGCCCATGAAAATTATGTAAACTAAAATGCAAAGGGAAAACTGAGAAAGTAGAACATCCATTAGCTGTGAGATCATTTCACACGGTCTGAATGTGTAATTCAAACCTCAAGAGAAGAGAGTAGGACAGAAGAAATAATGGCCAAAGATTTTGAAAAACTAATGGTAGACACCACACCAAAGATCCAAGAAGCTCAGAGAGTGAGGCAAGATAATCCCCCAAAGCAAGTGACAAGAAAAGCACCCAGGCGTCTATATTCAAACTGCTGAAAATTGATGGTGATGAGAAAATACTGAAGGCAGTTAAAGGGGAAAAGAACAGCTGCAGACTTGTCATTTGAACCTGTGGAAACCAAAAGATGATGCAGTGACATCTTTCATGGATCAAAAGGGGAAAACTTTTCTTTTTTTTAAATATTTTATTTATTTCTTTGGCAGAGCGAGAGCGCAAAGGGTGAGGGAGAAGCAGGCTTCCCGCTGAGCAGGGAGTTGGGATGTGGGGCTCTGATCCAGGACCCCGAGATCATGACCCGAGCCAAGGCAGACACTTAACTGACTGAGCCACCCAGGCGCCCTAAAACCGATCTTTTAAAAAGGAAGGAGAAGTAGTCTTTTCAGGGTAATAGTCTCATTACCATCTCACAGAAACCGAGATAAGTCATTGTCATAAGACCTGCATTACTAGATTCACTAAGGATATTCAGGCAAAAGGGATGTGATACTAGATACTAACTTTGACCTACACAGACAAGTAGTATGTTGTAAATAGAGGGGTAATATAAAATCCATGTTTTTCTAATTAAAATACTTTAAAATGTCTATTAAAACTTAGTTTTTTTCTTACTAATTACTTTGGGCTCAAGGGGCACCTGGGTGTTCACTCAATTAAGCCTCTGACTCTTGATCTCAGCTCAGGTCTTGATCTCAGGGTTGTGAGTTCAAGCCTTGTGTTGGGCTCTGTGTATGGAGCCTACTTAAGAAAAAAGAAAAGGGGTGCCTGGGTGGCTCAGTTGGTTAACCATCTGTCTTCAGCTCAGATCCTGGGATTGAGTCCCATTTCGGGCTCTCTGCTCAGTGGGGAGTTCTGCTTCTCCCTCTGTGCCCCCTCCCTCTTGTGCTCTCTCTTGCTCTCTCTCTCTCTGAAATAAAATCTTAGAAAAGAAAAAAGATAACTAACTATAAAGGAAAATTATTAGAAATATATTTTATGTTTACAGCAAATATAAAAGTAAAATTTATGACAGCTCAAAGATCAGAGGGAAGGATCGTATTATAACATTTTAAAAAAAATTTTTATTTTTAAAGATTTATTTATTTTAGAATGGAGGGGAGAGAATCTCAAACAGACTACGCACCTGCCGAGCATGGAGCCCAACATGGGCCTCAGTCTCATGACCCTGTGCTAACACCAAGAATCAGTTGCTTAACCAACTGAGCCACTGAGGTGCCCCATTATTAAGCATTTTATATTATATGTGAACTGGTGTAATTTACCTGTAGCTAGGCTCTGATTGATTAAACCCTAGGACAGCCACTAAAACCATTGTTTTAAAGAAGTAACTATAGCTAAAAATACTGTTATACATTTGAAAGAGAGTAGATCTTTTTTTTTTTTTTTTTTTTTTGGACGCTGGGATCATGACCTGAGCCGAAGGCAGCCACTTAACCAACTGAGCCACCCAGGCGTCCCAAAAGAGAGTAGATCTTAAAAGTTCTTATCATAAGGACAAAAATGGTAATGTAGGGGCACCTGGGTGGCATGGTCAGTTAAGCATCTGCCTTCACTGTAGGTTATGATCTAAGGGTCCTGGGATTGAGCACCACATCGGGCTCCCTGCTCACTGGGGAGTCTGTTTCTCCCTCTGTGCTCTCCCCCTCTCTCTCTCAAATAAGTAAACAAAATCTTTTTAAAAAATTATAATTGTGTGGTGATGAGCGCTAAATTACTTTGGTAATTTTGTTATAGAATATATGCATGTAACAAATCATTGTGTTCTACATCTGAACCTAATTCAGTGTTGTGTCAGTTATACCTTAATAAAAAAGTATTATTGTGCCAATAGCAGATATAAAATGTAGTGAGAAAAAATACATTCACTTGATCCAAATGAACACAGAAATGGAAGGAAAAAAGAAGTACATGGAATAGAAAGGGTAAGATGATGGATTTTATTCCAGCCATTATTAATAATTATGTTGAATGTAAATAATTTAAACATACTAATTAAGACTTTCATCTGTTTTAACATCCAAAATCATCTAACATACTTTCAACTGTTAAATTGTTCAAACATAGTAATTGAGAGAGATGTAAATTGTCTAAACATAATAATAAAGACACAGATTTTCAGATTGGATACAAAAGCAAGATCCTGATATATGCTGTCTATAAGAAACTTACTTTAAATATGAAGAAGTGGGTTAAAAGTAATATACTGATACAGCCATTGTGGAAAGCAGTATGGATGTTCCTCAGAAAGTTAAAAATAGAACTATGCCAGCATCCAGCAGTCCGTATTTACCCAAAACACGAACTCAGAGGGATATATGCACTTTCCTGCAGCATCATTTCCAATAGCCAAGATATGGATGCAGCCCAAGTATTCATCGACTGATGAGTGGATAACGAGGATGTGGTGTACCCTGGGTGGCTCTAGCCCAGGGTGGCCCGTGGAGGGTGGCCTGACCCTGGGTGGCTGGCCACCACGCTGAGCTTGCACCCACACTTCCAGGAACCTGAGGTCAGCTGCTGGGGAAAACACTGCCTTTTTGGCTTCAACATTGTCTTATGGGTGCTGGGAGCCCTGTACTTGGCCACTGGCCTCTGGAACTGGGGTGAAAAGGATGTTCTTTCCAACGTCTCAGCACCGACGGATCTGGGAGGCCTTGACCCCGTGTGGCTGTTCGTAGTGGTTGGAAGTGTGTTGGTGCTGGGCTGTGGTGGTGGCATTGGGGCTCTCTGGGAGAACACCTTCCTGCTCCAGGTTTTTCCATGTTTCCCAGCTACATTTTCTTCCTGGAGCTGGCATCAGGGATCCTAGTTTTCGTATGCAAGGACTGGGATTCGAGACCAGCTCACTTTGTTCTGTCAGTAACAATCTCTTTGCTCTGGAATATCGGTTTTGCCGTGGAGCCCGAGGGCCTGATGGTTGGCACCTTCATCTGTATTCAGCTCCACTAACTTGAACCTAAGCTAGGAGCGCTGCAGGGCCCCCTTCTCCTGCTACATCAGGGACCCAGCAGAAGATGTCCTTGGTGTGCGGCTACAATAGCTAGCCCATGCTGGAGCTGGAGCGGCGTCTATACAAAGGCCAGTTTGAGAAGTGGCTGCAAGACAGCCTTACTGTTGTTACTGGGGTCTTTGTGGGCATCGCCCTCCTTCAGATCTGTGGTATCTGCCTGGCCCAGAACCTTGTAAGTGCCATCAAGGTAGTGAAGGCCAGCCAGTGAGGCTGCCACACTGGTGCACAGGGAGCCGCCATCCTGACTCCTGCTGCTTGGTGGGCTCCCAAGGGGATTGGGAATGGTATAGCTGAGAGGGTGCAGGCCAGATGGGGTGGGAGGGGTCTGCCGTACCCCCACCCAGGCTGGGACACACTTCTCTGTGCCTGGCTGTGTGAGGCAGGCCTGGGGCCTGCTGTTGCCTGGGACACAACTTCATGAAGCAGCTGCAGAGCTATCTTCTCTACTAACCGTGACCTTGACCCTGCCCAGAGCCCACTTCAGGCTTACTGCCTTATACTCTAAAATGGGCCCAAGAATTTTCTCTCCCTTGCTTGCCTCTCCAGATCAAATATGATGATGGCTAGAAACTACTCAAATAAACAAAATCTTAACCTTGGTCCCCCCACCAAGATACTGTTTATGTGTGTGTGTGTCTCTCTCCATGCTCAGCAGGGACTCTGCTGCTCTCCCATTTCCTCTCCCTCTGTCCCATCTCCGCCCCCTCATGCTCTGATGTGTGCGTGCACGCTCTCTAAAATAAAAATAAAATTTATAGAATTTTTGTTTTTTCTATTTTACATAAATGAGATGACCCTGTATCTGTTAGCCAGTCCTTTTTCTTAGGTATTTTATACTGCTTTCATTAGAGGGGTTAATATCAGAGATAAAAGATGATAGAGGTTAGATGGTGATAACTATAACAGGTTTAGTTTTTTTTCTTTGTGGGAGACACATACATTAACTCTAATGTCTACAGCTCTGTGAGACAAGTATTATTATCCCTGTTTTGCAGTTCAGGAAACTGAGGCAGAAGGGTAAGTGACTTGCCCCGTGTTACATAGTAAATGGAGTGCCTGGATTCATACCCAGGCCATCTGGTTCCCAGGCTGTACTGTATAAGTCTGCTAATTTTGCATTTCCCAGGAAAGATGATGGGCATAGCCAAAACGTGAATGAGTTATTTAGGAATTTAAGAAAAACCTCTTTAATGAGTTTATTTCCCTTTCTTATCTGGCATACTTTGTTACACAGCTTTCATTGTTAGCTTAAGCGGGACAGGGATCTCTTCAATTCAGAGGATCCAATCTGAATTTGTAAATTCTACAAATTCAAATTTGTTAATTTGAAAATTTGTAAATTTTCTGTTACAAGATTTCTAAATCTGTTCCTATTTTATTTACCTTTATAATTTAGAGCATGCCTGACTTTCATGATAGTTGGAGATCTTCTGCCAGAATAAATTCATCTGCTTTTAAATTTGATATCCCTTAATCATTTGCTATTTTCAGAAAACAAACACCGAACTGACAAAATAGAACATCCGGGTCTTGGTTTCTAGATAACCTTCTCTAATAAAAAGCAGTCAGGACTCCTTGATGAAATGGTTGATTCTAAGTTTGGGGAAATAATAAGATGAACTTGAAACATCTTGGTACCAGAAAATAAGTGCTCAACAAAGCAAAAAATAAGAAGGAAAGCAGTAAAAAAGATACAGCAACAATCTGAAGGGGCTCTCAATGACCAAAGCCAGGATGTTTGAGTAACAATGATAGTAGTCGATTGTAATCCATAAAATAAGTATTTATGAGTCCATACTATGTCAAATAAACAACTGAATAAATGGAGAAAGAATAGTCCTTCCTTACAGTAGAATTCTAATTTACGCATCTGGAAGGAGTGATGGAAATAATTTGCCATTAGGCAAACCCACGAGTAATAATTATAGGCAGGAGCTGTCAGCAGGTGCTAAAGTTAGCAACAAGTGTGATGGGAAATGGACTATTTGCTTAGTCTCAGTAAATTTCCCTCATTAATTAGGGAAAAACAATAGATTCATGGGGGAGAAATCCAACAGATACCAGCTTAACCAGCAGTCAATTTATCAGCCTCAGTAATAAGACATTGACATCATGTACCCCTTGCACCGAGAAAGGCGCAACGTCATTTCTGTGATTTTCTTGCCAAAAATGTAGAACCTCAATTTAATCATGAAATAGTAGACAACCTTAAATTGAAGGCCATTCTATAAAATAACTGACCCAAACTCTGTAAGAGTCTTTATGACCTCTTCGTCCCCCATTTCCATATTTTCTGGTTTCAAAAGTCTCTTGTTAATAAACTCTTACAGCTTCTTATCCCCATATAAAATTTTGGTTCCCTGCCTCCCTCCATGTTTCTTTTTACTGATAGGGAGAGGAAATGGAGTACTCTGAGCTCAGAGAGTGAACAGGAATTTTGAACTATTTCATAGGAGAGGACTGCTTTTCAGACTAAAAGTCAGCAGCAGGGAGTTCTCAGGGCCCAGCCCTTCATTACTGGACTCTGAATAGAACACCGCTGTTCCAGCCCCTCCTGCTGTTCATGGTCCAGCATTTGAGTGTTCTGGTCTTACTTCCTTTGATTTTATCACAGAGTCTTAGATGTGCTACTTTAGACCAGAGAGATAACAGCAAGGCCTGGATTTCTATCACAAATTCTATAGCTTGTAAACATCTGTTGTAAAATCCCTACTATCTTGTTGGCAGAGTTTCAGAAACTCTGGAGGAGCGTCACTGTGGATTCAATGGATGAGGAGAAAATTGAAGAATATCTGAAGCGACAGGGTATTTCTTCCATGCAGGAATCCGGACCAAAGAAAGTGGTATGTAGTCTCTTGAGAAAACAAACAAACAAAATAATCCTCTGTTCTTTCAACTGTGAGCCTGCTTCCTGTTCTCTCTGAAGAATGGGTAGTTGGTTTTCTCTTCCAGTTTTTTCTCGGTGTCGTAATTAGTGATCTTGGTCAGGTGCAAACCAGATCATGCCTGATTTATTGGGCACCAGTGGATCTCTGCCCCCAGGTGCTGTGACCCAGGCTTTCCTCATTACCCCTTCTCCTGCTGTCCTCCTGGTAGGGATTACTCTTAAGGTCAAGTCATACCGAACATTTTCTAGTGCCCACATGTGCCCCCCCCCCCACCCCCCCCCCCCCCCCCCCCCCAGTTTCTCAAAGGAGCTTGCTGTGTCATCTTGGCCTTAAAACCTCAATTGTGCTCCTTTCCTCCTTGTTCCATGAGCCCCTGTGGTCTTGGTGCCTGATCTGCCTTAGCCCTGATCACATTGTTGTCCTTGTTGATGTTCAGATTCCTTAGGAACCAGATACTATGTAGGCCCAAAGCCCGATCAGAGGAGGGATTTGTAAGGAATGGTGACTTGTGAATTGCCTTGTACCAGCTAACCAGTTGTCTGCAGCCCAAGGACAAACCCAGTTTGGGGAATAATTCACCAGCACCCTAACTGTAGCTGCTTTGCCGCTCGCCTTTTCCCTTGTCTACCATCAGCCTTTGTAGCTTGCCTTCTTTATGATTTTGTGTGTGTGCTTTTATTCAGTGACTTTTTAGCACTCCCTAAAAGGTTGAATTTGTTGCCCAGGGCTCTCCATGAATTAGTGTAACTGTGGCACTCTATGAGCTATTTTTTCTTATCATTGCTTAGTTTGTTGATTTTTTAAAATCATGTGGTTTTAAATTTCAAGGACACAGAAAACAATGGAGAATAATACTTAAATCTTTGTGTGCATAGCCAATTGCCAAGTTTGCTGTATCTCTGTGTTTTGCCGTATTTACTTCAGATCTTCAGATCTTTTTTTATTGTTAATGGTGGATGTATTTTTAAAACCTAAAGATAGAAATGAAAAAGGGCTTGATTACCTCTCTCTTTAATCTGCTTAGTGTTGAGAATAGTTCTGGGGGCTCTCTGTGCCAGCCCCGTTATTCCCCGGGAGGGTGTGCCCGTCACCACGAGTCTAGCGCGCATCTGTGGTTGGGAGCGTGCTGGGGACTGGCGGAGGAAGCTGGGTCCACCGAGCAGGAAGAAAGGTTTCTGCACATCGTTAGTAAATCCTTGCTATTCTGCCTTTCTGAGTAGCTGTTTCTGTTTTTACCTTTTCTTGTAGGCTCCTATTCAGAGAAGGAAAAAGCCAGCTTCGCAGAAAAAGCGACGGTTTAAGACGCACAACGAACATCTGGCTGGAGTGTTGAAGGACTACTCTGACATTGCTCCTGGCAAATAGCGAGCAGTTTATTCATGAGCAAAGAGTTAACAAAGTCAAGATCTTTCTTGTTGCTGGGCTCTGAAGACTGTCTTCCCATTCTACTTCTTAGGGCTGAGGAGGGGAGCAGTTCAGTTGGCAGAACAAGAGCAAGTTACCAAACTCAAAGCTTGCTTTACTCGAATGGGCTGATGAGATACGGGATATGCCCTGTTAACCTTCTGTTGCTTCCGGGGAAAGGCGCTTAGCACGGGCGTGCGAGTGTCCTTGCTACTTATCTCTACTTCTAAGTGGTTCCGGGTTCCTTTTCTCTTCGTTTCTTTAGAACAAGTTTGCAGATAACTAGTCTTGAATGCAATATTTGTTTATTCCAAAAGAACATATTTATAATAAAATCATTGTAGAAGGAACTCTAAGATGTTAGTGAGTTCAGTTTGTTTCTTTCTGTCCTTGGCAATGGCAGACGGCAGCTCCGGTCTTTAACTCCCACAGGCTGCATGTGTGGGATGTTGTTGAAGACTGTGATGTGTGCTGTGGTGCTGAGCATATGGATCCCACAGTTGGAACACAAGATGTGCCCCTTGTTAGCAAATGTGACAGTAACGATACACTGCATGGGATTTTTAATGTTTTTTTAAAAGCATAAATCAGTATTGAGCTTCTTAGATTTTGCAAGTCATGGGCTCATGCCATCTCCAACAAAGATGGATGAGAGTTTTCTTGCCAGCCTGAACGTCATTTCTACCCTGTCCCAGCCCTCATGGAATTTGACCCTGAATTTTTTCTGGGGGAGACTCCCTGTCTTGCCATCACTGGCTGAGCTCATGAGAGCCATTATCAAAGATGTGGGTTCTTAGCAATCATGGTGATATATAGGAAGGAAGTCTGTGGTTATTATAGCCTTCTATGGCAGCCTGTCTGTTTTCCTTACCTCTGCTTGTTACTTGGTATGGTGGTCCTTTGGGTTGGTTCTTACAGTCTCATATTGTAAACTGAAATTGCAGAGGAGTTTAAAAGTAAGGTTCAGTGTTCTCAAGAAAGATGTGATGGTAACCCAGAGCAGTCAGTACTTTGTGCAGATGATGAGCTCTTTTGCTGCTTTAGTTCTTTTTATCCTTCTGATTTGGTTCTCATCCATTTACATAATCCTGTTTTCCTTTCCTCTTGTCTGGGAATTTAGAACCCTGGGAAACCCGGTGGGTCTTTGTTACCAAGGTTTGTTTTGTGTTTGTTTAGTCAATAAGGAGGAACTTGTAATGTCTTATAACATAAAGCTAGTTTTCTTGTAAAAATTCTGAAGCTAGCTTATCTCCAAGTGTGCCAACTTTTGGTGGTCTATACATCTTTCTGTTTTATTTTTCAGTAATATTGAGGTATAGTTGGCATACAGCAGGAGTTTAAGGTGTACAGCATAATGATTTGACTTACATATGTTAGGAAATGATAACCGCAGTAAGTTTAGTTAACACCTGTCATCTCCTATAGGTCCAAAAAAAATAGAAAAAACATTTTTTTCCATGTGGTGAGAACTCGTAAAATTTACTCTTGATATATGCCACAGAGCAGGGTTAACTGTCATCATCCCGACGTTTGTCCCATCTCTGTCCTTACCTTGGAACTGAAATTTGTACCATTTGACCGCCTCCACCCAATTTCCCTGCCCCACCCCTGCCTCTGGTAACCACAAATACGATTTCTGCTCTGAGTTCTTCTATTTTTGGTTTCACATATAAGTGAGATCATAGAGTCTTTTCCTTTGTCATATTTCACTTAGTGTAATGCCCTCAAGGTCAGTCCATGTTGTTTGAAATGGCAGATTTCAGCCTTATTACGGCTGAAGTATTCCATTATAGAATAATGGTCTATTCCGTCCACATCTTTATCCACTCATCTGCTGGTAGATGCGTAACTTGTTTCCATGGGGGTACAGATAGCTCTGACACGTACTGTTTTCATTTACTTCGGATATATTCCCAGAAGCGGGATTGCTAGATCACTTGGTAATTCTGTTTTTAATTTTTTTGAGGAAACTCTGTATTTTCTGTAGTGCCTGTACCAGTTTGTAATCCCACCATCAATGCACAAGGGTTCCCTTTACTCCACATCCTTGCCTGCGTTTATTTCTTTTTGATGCTAACCATTGTAATGGTATCAGAATACCTCATTGTGATTTTAATTTGCATCCCCCTAATGATTAGTGATGTTGAACATCTTTTCATGTGCCTGTTGGCCATTTGTATATTTCCTTTAGAAAAACGTCTATTTCAGGTCCTTTGCCCAGTTTTTAGTTGGATTTTTTTTTTTGCTATTGTAGGAATTTTTTTTTTTTTTTAAAGATTTTGTTTATTTATTTGACAGACAGAGATCACAAGTAGGCAGAGAGGCAGGCAGAGAAAGAGGAGGAAGGGAAGCAGGCTTCCTGCTGAGCAGAGAGCCCGATGTGGGGCTCGATCCCAGGACCCTGGGATCATGACCTGAGACGAAAGCAGAGGCTTTAACCCACTGAGCCACCCAGGCACCCCAGCTATTGTAGGAATTTTTATATTATTTAATGTTAACATGGTTTGCAAACATTTTTTTCCCAATTCATATGCTGCTTTTTCATTTTGTTGATTATTTCTTTGCTGTGTAGAAGCTTTTTTAGTTTTATATAGTGCCATTTGTTTATTTTTTATTTTGTTGCTTGTGCTTTAGGTGTGATATCCAAAAAATCATTGCTAAGACCCATGTCAAGGAGCTTTTTTTCTATGTTTTTTTCAGACTTAAATGGTTTCTACTCTTATATTTAAGTCTTTAATCCATTTTGAATTTCTGGGGTGGCATAAGATAGAAGTCTAGTTTCATTCTTTTATGTATGCATACCCAGTTTTTCTAGCACCATTTATTAAAGCGACTCTTTTCTTTATTGAGAGTTCTTGGCTCCCTTATCAGATATAAGTTGATACTATTCGTCGATAATATTTGATACTGTTTCAGTTACTACAGCATTATAATACAGCTTGAAATCTGGAAGTGTAATGCCTCCCATTTTGTTCTTTCTCAGGATTGCTGTGGCTCTTTGGGGTCTTTTGTGGGTCCTTATAGATTTTAAGAGTGTTTTTCTCTACTGCAGTAGAAAATGCCATTGGAATCTTGATAAGGATTTCATCGAATCTGTATATTGCTTTTGATAGTATGAAAATTTTAACAATATTTATTCTTCCAGCCATGAACACAGGATACCTTCACATTTATTTGTCTTGATTTCTTTCATCAGTGTCTTATAGTTTTCAGTCTAGAGCTCTTTTACCCCCTTGGTTAACTTTATTCCTAAGTACTTTATGTTGTTTTTGATGCTTTTGAAAAGGGGATTTTCTTGTTTCTTTTTCAGATGATTTATTGTTAGTTTCTAGGAAAGTTGCTGATTTTTGCATGTCAATTTTGTTTCCTGCCAACTTTACTGAATTTGTTTATTAGATCCAGCAGTTTTTTGGTGGAGTCTTTAGGATTTTCTTTCTGTAAAATCATGTCATCTGCAGGTAGGGACAGTTTTACTTCCTTTCTGGTTCTGATGCTTCTTACTTATTTTTCTTGCTTGATTGCTCTGGCTAGCACTTCCAGTATTATGTCGAATAGGATTGGCAAGATTGGGCACCTTAGTCTTATTCCTAATCTTCAAGGAAAAGCTTTTAACCTTTCACCCTTAAATATGATGTTAGCTGTGGGCTTGTCATATATGGCCTTTACTATGTTGAGGTATGTCCCTTCTGTATCTGATTTCTTGAGTTTTTATCATAAATGGATGTTGAATTTTGTTATAAATGCATTTTCTGTATCTATTGAGATGATAATGATTTTTCTTTCATTTAATTAATGTGATGTATCACTGATTTGCATATGTTAAACCATCCTTGCATCCTAAGGATAAATCCAACTTGATCATTATGAAAGATCTTTATAATGTGTTACCAAATTTGGTTTGCCAGTATTTTACTGAGAATTTTTGCATCTGTGTTCATGAGGGATATTGACCTATATATTTTTTTCTAGTGATGTCCTTTTTTGGCTTTGGTACCATTGTAATGCTGGTCTTATGAATTTGGGTTGTTTTCTCCTCTTTGAGTTTTTGGAAAACTTTGAGAAGGATTGGCATTAATTCTTGAAATGCTTGGTAAAATGCATCTTTGAAGACATCTGGTCTTGGGCTTTTCTTTGTTGGGGGATTTTTGATGCTGACTCAGTTTCCAACTAGTAATCGGTCTCTTTGGATTTTCTACTTACTCTCGATTCAGACATGGTAGGTTGTATTTTCTAATAAAATTTCCCATTTTAGGGAGCCTGGCTGTCTCAATAGAGCACAAAACTCTTGATACTGGGGTCCTAACTTTAGCCCCATGTTGAGCATAGAGCTTACTTATTTATTTGAGAGACAGAGAGTGAGCATGAGCAGGGGGGCAGGCAGAGGGAGAAGCAGACTCCCTGCAGTGGACGGAGCCCAACACAGGGCTCCATCCCAGGACTCCTGAGATCATGACCTGAGCGGAAGACAGCTGCTTAACTGACTGAACCACCCAGGTACGCCTATCATATTTACTTTTGCTTTAATCTTTATTATTTGTTTCCTCCTGTCCACTTTTGGCTCACTTTATTCTTTTTCTAATTCTTTAATGCTTAGAGTTGGGTTATTTGAGGTCTTTCTTGTTTCTAACTGTAGATGTTTATTGCCGTGAATTTCCCTGTAAGAACTGCTATTGCTGGTGCCTGCATGGCTCAGTCAGTTAAGCATCTGCCTTTGGCTCAGGTCATGGTCCTGGGGTCCTGGGATTGGGTTGCACATCTGGCTCTCTGCTCAGCAGGGAGCCTGCTTCTCCCTCTCCTGCTTGGCACTCCCTCTTATGTATATGAGCTTTCTATCTCTCTCAAATTAAAAAAAAATAAAACTGCTTTTGCTGCATCCCATAAGTTTTGGTAGATTGTGTTTCCATTTTTGTCTCAAGATACTTACTTCTCATTTAATTTCTTCTTTGATCCACTGGTGGTTCACAAGAGTGTTCAATTTCCATGTATTCGTGAGTTTTTCTGTTTTCCTTCTTTTGCTGATTTCTAGTTTCATACCATTGTGGTCAGAGAAGATACTTGGCACGATTTCAACTTTTTTTTTTTTTTTTAATTTTATGTATTTGAGAGAGCAACACACAGCAAGAGTGGGAACACAAGCAGGGGGAGTGGGAGAGGGAGTAACAGGCTCCCGGGTGAACAGGGAGCCTAATGTGGGGCTGGGTCCCAGGACCCTGGGATCATGACCTGAGCTGAAGGCAGACACTTAATGACTGAGCCACCTAGGTGCCCCCTGATTTCAACTTTATTAAATCTACTAAGACTTGGGGCACCTGGGTGGCTCTATCAGTTAAGCATCTGCCTTTGGCTTGGGTCATAATCTTGGGGTCCTGGGATTCAGCCCCATATCAGGCTCCCTGCTCAGTGAGAGGTCTGCTCCTCCCTCCCCTTCTGCAGCTCCACTTGCTTGTGCTCTCTTGTACATACACACACACTCTCTCTCAAATAAATAATTAATCTTTTAAAAAAATTTTACAAAGACTTATTTTTTTGGCCCAGCATATGGTGTATCCTAGAAAATGTTCCATGTGTGTCTGAGAAGAATATGTAGCTTGCTCTTTTCAGATAGAATGTTCTGTATATGGTTGTTAGGTCCATTTGGTCTATAAGCATTGTTCAGATCTGTTGTTTCCTCTTGGTTCTCTGTCTAGATGATCCATCCATTATTGAGAGCGTAGTAGTAAAGTCCCCAACTCTTAATGTATTGCTGTTTATTTTTCCTTTTAGCTCTGTTAGTTTTTGCTTTATATACTTGGGTGCTCTGATTTTGGTGCAGAAATATTTACAATTGTTATAGCTTCTTGAAGGATTGACCCCTTTATCATTATATGACGACCTTTGTATCTTTTTCCCATTTTATTTGAGGTTTATTTTGTCTGAGATATATATATGAAAGTACATATATAAATATTTATATATATGTAATATATAAGTATATTAAAAAGTACATATATGTATATGTACCTTTTTTTGGTTTTTGATATTATTTCCTTGAAATATCTTTAACCATCCCATATTATTTCCTTGAAATATCTTTAACCATTAGTCTTAGTCTGTGTGTGTCTTTAAGGCTAAAGTGAGTGTCTTATAGGCAGCATTTTCATTGGCCCTTGTTTTTTAATACAGTAAATGTGTTCTGTGTATTTCAGTTGCAGAATTTAACCCAGTTAAAGTTATTATTGATAGAGACTTATTGTTGCTATTTGTTAATTTTTAGATCCATTTTTGTAGATTTGTAGGTCCATTGTTCCTTGTTTCAAATTATGTCAAAAAGTCTTGATGTCCTTTGATATCAGTATGCTTTGACTTCTGTCATGTTCCTTTGTATAATTACTGTGTTTTTCCCTTGTGCTTACCATGAAGCTTATATAAAATATCTTAAAATTATAACACCTTATTTTAACCTGATAACTTCAGTAGGATTTCTAAACTTTACACTTATCCTCCTGCTCACACTTTAGGTTATTGATATTGTTTATATATTTTTAATATTGTGTAGCTAATAACATTATTATTGTTATTCTTTTTCCTGTGTTTTTAAACTTTTAAACAAGAGTCGTAAGTGAGCTATGCACTGCTATTACCATGGTACAGAATCTAATTTTGACTATGTATTTACCATTACCAGTAAGTCTCATGCTTTCTTTGTTTTTTTAGTATTAATGAGCATCTTTTTTACTTCCCTTCCAAGGACTCCCTTCAGCATTTCTTATTAGGGAGGTCTAGTGGTGTTAAACTACCTTGGCTTTTGTTTGTTTGGGGAAGTATTTTTCCTCATTTCTAAAGGCCATCTTAACCAAGTATAGAATTCTTGGTTGACAGTTTTTTTTTTTCTTTCAATGATTTTAGTATGTCATCCTGTTCTTCCTTGGCCTAAAATGTTTCTGATTAGAAATCCTCTGGTGGGGTGCCTGGGTGGCACAGTTAAGCGTCTGACTCTTGGTTTGGCTCAGGTTGTGAGACTGAGTTCTCTGCGCTCAACATGGAGTCTCCTTGGGATTCTTTCTCTCCCTCTGTCCCCCTTTTCGCCATCCCATGCTCACTCGCTCTCCCTCTCTCTCTTGCTCTCTGTCAAATAAATAAATATTGAGAGAGAGCGTGCACAAGATGGGGAGGGGCAGAGGGAGAAGTAAATTCCCTGCTGATCTGGAAGCCCTTAAGAACCCTGAGATCATGACCTGATAAGGGCAGATGCTTAACTAACTGAGCCACCCAGCTGCCCCATAAATAAATTAAAACAAAAAAAAATTCCCTGGTATTCTTTTTTTTTTTTTTAAGATTTTATTTATTTATTTGTTAGAGAGAGAGCAAGCGAGCACAGGCAGACAGAGGCAGAGGGAGAAGCAGGCTCCCTGCCGAGCAAGGAGCCCGAAGTGGGACTCGATCCCAGGACGCTGGGAGCCGCTTAACCAACTGAGCCATCCAGGCGTCCCTCCCCTGGTATTCTTATGTGGGTTCCTTTGTATGTAATTTCCTTTTATTCTTGCTGCTTTCAAAATTCCTTTTTTTGACTTTTGACAATTTTTTAAAATTTTTTATTTAAGATTTTATTTATTTATGTCAGAGAGAGAGCAGGAGCGAGCACAGGCAGAGTGGCAGGCAGAGGGAGAAGCAGGTTCCCTGCTGAGCAAGGAGCCTGATGTGGGACTCAATCCCAGGATGCTGGGATCATGACGTGAGCTGAAGGCAGCCGCCCAACCAACCGAGCCACCCAGGCGTCCCACTTTTGACAATTTTTAAAAAATGTGTCTTGGTGTATTCCTATTTGGGTTCAGCCTAATTGGGATCCTTTGGGCCCCAGGGATCTGGATGTCCATTTTCTCTCCCAGGTTTGAAAAGTCTTTGGCCATTATTGCTTTAAATGTACTTTCTCTATTTTTCATCTTCTGGAATTCCCATCACATGAATATTGTTTCTTTTGACTGTCCAGTAAATCTCGTAGGTATTCTTAACTCTTTCATTCTTTTTGCTCCTCTGACTGGATAATTTCTAGTGCCCTTTCCCCAGGTTGCTGATTCAACTACTTTTGAAACTCTTTATTTTTTTATTTTAAAGATTTTTTAAAAATTATTTTTAAATTAACATATAGTGTATTATTTACCCCCTTATTACATGAATAATGTATTATTTACCCCTGTACCCCAGGGGTACAGGTCTCTGAGTCATCAGTCTTACACAATTCACAGCACTCAACATAGCACATACCCTCCCCAGTGTCGTCACCCCGCAACCCTATCCCTCCCTGCCCCCACCCCCATCCAGCAGCCATCAGCTTGTGAATCTCTTCATTAAATGCCTCTGTGCAGTCATTGTATTTTCAGCTCTGGGATTTTTTTTTTAATGGTTTCTATTTCCTTGTTAAACTTCTCATTTTATTCATTTATTGTTTTTTTTTACATTGTGTAATTCACTAAACGTTAAGAGGATAATTTTGAATTCTTGGGCAGTTTGTAGATCTCCACTTCTTTTGGACTGCACATGTTACTTTAGCAGAGACAGTTCCTCACTGGTTAGCTTAGTTTGGGCTTCTGGACTGTCTACTAGTGACATCATCGGGCAGGTAGGACTTGCTATCAGCTCTCTTCTTTGATGAAGCCACTGCCCAAGCTCTGAGCTTGCGGGGCTGGGGATCGTACTGGCTGAGAACGGTTGGCTAGGACTGCTGGCTTGGTTCCCTGCCAGAGTGAGTCTAGAGGATGGACTCTGGGGTTCCCTAGGTTCTCTGGTCAGGCTTTTTAGATGGTCAGTACGGGGTTACTCAGTAGGCCGGGCTATGAATTACACTTTCTGCGGCAGTCAGGTAGTAGGACAAGCCCTGGGCCTGCATGGCTCAGTGTTTGGTACCCAAATCAGGCATAACTGTACCCTGAATGCCCTGGCTAGTCGGGGCCCATGGTTTACCCTGTGGATGGGGAGTGCAGGTGTTCTGTTCCAGTGCTACGGGGAGCAAGGGCTGTTGGTGGTGCTGGCGGCTCCCTGTGGGCACTGGTCCCTGGGGGTTCCCTGGTGCATGGGCTGCAAGCTGTCTTCAGCCGTGGGTGGGCCTGTGGATTCAAGTCCCTGCCCAGGCTCAGCTGAACCAGCTTCAAGGTCAGTAAGATTGTTGTCATGACCCAAGCCAACCCACATCCCAAGCCCTCTGGCTGGACGTGGCCCCCAGCTTCACTCTGCAGACTCTTGAGACCTGCCTGCCGGACTCCCTGATGGAGCATTGTGGGCTGTGCAGCTTTCCAGGCTTTCTGCTTGGGCAGGGTCAAGAGCTCCACTCAGCCGTGGGCAGGCTTGTGACTCTGCTCCCTCCGGGGCTGGAAAATTGCTTCATTTGCTCCCCACCGAGTCCCCTCGTCAGACCATGTCACTGACTTCCTTCTGCAGATGAAAAAGCCACGGGTTGGGGCCGCTGCTTGAACACTGCAGGTAGGAACTCGGGCCACCAAGATCTGAGAGCTGGCTGTTGCAACCCCTTCTTCCCTTCTCTGTCACGGTCAGATTGCCAGTGGTCAAGCTCCGCAGAGTCCCCTGAAATCCTGGTGCGGCTGGACCCAACCAGGGGCTCCTAAGACGTGACCCACAATGTTGGGAAGCTTGCTGGCCACCCTGGCTGTTTTTCCCACCGGAGGAACCAAGGCCATAGGGAGGGGTGGTGCAGAAGGGTGCTTCAGCCTCCCCTTTGTGTTCCAGAATTCTCTCAGTGGTGTTTTCCTTGTATACTTGTTTTTGTGATGGGAAGCAAAGTCAAGAATGACCTATGTCACCATCTTGGTGATATCACCTGTCACCGTTCTGTTTTATTGGTTAGGTCTGGAAATGCATTTTGGACATCTCAAACACTTCATCTTGTGTGCAAGGAGACATACGTGAAGTCTGCCAGCACAGAGTCGAAGGTAAGCTACTTTGCTGCCAGATGTGTGTTAGTAGTAGTTTCCAGCTAACCCTGTGTTCGCCAGTATTCTAAACTGGCTTGTTGATATCTTTTGTCCAAACTCCTTTCACAAAGGAGTAAATTGAGATGTAGAAATGCAATATTTTGCTAAGTTGTCACACTTGCAAATTCTGTAGCTTTAGCTCCTTCACTTGCATTTTTGTGTTATGCCTTGATCCCCTCTGGCTGCTAAGTGGAAGAGGAATTTCTCCATCTACCCCTTCTGGTGGCCTGAGGATTGTGGCACCTGGTGACATGCGAGGAGCATTGTAGTCTTGGTGGGAAACTGTGAGAGGGTTCCAGTTGTGTCACAATAAAAGGAAGGACCCCTTTTACCAGTTCTTCTGGGTGTCTAAAAACATACCCGAAATTCAAGTTCGAGTTGAAGTCCCATTCTTGCCTCTGCCCATCTCTGCCAGACTTGCTGGCCATCTAGAAGTGAGTGGGAGTGGACGTGGGTGGCCGATTTCGGAGGTGAGGACAATCTGCTGTGCATTTTGATGTGTACTTGAGGACAATCATTGGAAACTTTTAGGGGAGAGCTAAGAGAAATGTAGTTGTGCCCGGACAAAATGTAGTAAGGAACACCCAGCTGCTGCTGTCACTCCCTAGCAGTGTGGCAAGAAGGCAGTGGGACCTGGGGACGGAGGGGAGCCTGCAGCCGGGGAGCAGAGTCCTCGCGAGAAGGCCAGGCGGGGATACCCACTGCTGCTGGTCTGCGACCACGCGGTCCGCAATTGGTTTGGGGAGCTCTCGGAGGTCACAAGCAGACAAAAGCTGTTCCGAATGTGGGATTATGGCATTTGGATTTATAAATTCCCCATTGACTACCAGCTAATGGCAGTTCTCTGGCATAAAGGAGAGCCTTCCCTGTAGCTGCTGTATTTATAGGTTTCATTTACCAGGAGATTTGGGGTTTCCTGAGACTTTTTTGGGTGGTTCTTAACAAGCCACGGCCACACACTGTGTGGCGAGGCTGGGGTGGTGTCGTGTGCACAGCAGTGATGGCCCATCATCCATTTATTGCCGTCCTCGGGGTTCACGTAGGGAGGACGGGATGTTCTTTCCTGGTATGTGTTTTGCGAGCGTGTCCCAGATGGTCCCGGTAGGTGTTCCGTGGGAGGCCGAGGCTTCTAGGCCCCACGTCTCCACTGACTGAACCTGGGATCGTGTGTCCCTGTGCTGTCCCGGGAGTGTCCCGTCAAGTGAGTGGACATTTTTAAGTGATCTGTCTGCCCTACTTGGGGCTTGAAATCGCCACCCCAGGATCGTCAGTGTGTTTTAGCACAGGCGTCCTGAGGTCGGCTTCAGAGAACACCTCACCAGTAACAGGTGTTCTTGTGCCTCCTAAGGATGTTGGACATGTGTGGTATCAAGAGGGCACGGGATCTGGAGTTGAAGGTCAAGTGCAACTACCTGCCGCTGCTCTTCGAACTGGGCAGGAATGCCCTTTTTCCTTGACATTCGGGCACCCCAGTGGTGTGGAACATGGGGGAATCCGACCACCCTCCTCGCACGAAGCGTGCCCCGCCCAGAGCCCCCGGGAGTTGCTAGTAGATTCCCAGTGCCCCGAAACCTCTGTAGAGATAATTCGGGGAAATCAGCCACGCCGCCTGCAGTCTCAAGAACGCTCCTTACACCACACAAGTCGGTACACAAGATGCCATGGGGTCCTGGGCTTTGGGTGAACCTTACGGAAGAGGGCGGTGGTTGCCAGTTGGTTCAGTGTCTAAGCCCTGGGTCCGGTGAATCTGGATGACTGTCTAGAAGTGTAACTTCCATTTTGCCAGTTTTAAGATTCTTTTCCAAATTAATTTGCAGTTTTGTCCCGGAGGCGGAAGGCAGAGTGTTTAGTTTTAGGTGTCAGTTTTGTAGCTTGATAGCTAGTCTTGTGCTCACAAGGGGTACAAGTGAACAAGTGAACAAGAGAACAAAAGGGTTACTTGGTAACCAGATGGCTTAGTGGCCACATTTCAGGCTCTGCACACTGGAACATTATGCAGGGAAGCAGAGGGGACAGACAGACCTGCCTTTTTCTTATCCCAGGTTCCCAATTCCAAAAGATACACAGTATTCCTGCTCAGCAGAATGACAGGACTGTTTCTCCTCCTGTCACAAAGTGGGTATTCCACCAGTCCGTGGGAACCTGGCATTCACACTAGACTGGTAAGTACCATCCAGTCTGGTCACTTGTCACCTATGGCCGTCAGCACAGTGCTGACGGGGGCACTGGTTCACCGAGCCCAAGGCCCCTTGTAGGAAGCGTTTGGATGTGGAGGGGTAGAGCTGAGGGCCAGGATGAGGGCCCGCGGCAGGCTGGAGAGGGAGGGCATCCCCTCGGCGCCAGCAGCCTGGTCTGCCTCGTGCCTGGGTGGTAGGAGGTCACAGATGGGCTGAGGCAGCAGACTGGCCTTCTCCACGCTCTCAGGCAGGCATGACTGGGACCTGCTTCTGGTGGATGGTCCCTCTGCCAAAAGGGACAGAAACGGCCGTGCCCACCAAGACTACTAGGTAATAGTCACTATTGGTAGTTGCTGGTACTCTGAACGGAGCACTGTGGGTTATTTCCGAAGCCTCCCTTTCGGGGCATAAGGGGTGGGTCAGTGGGTCTATTGCTCAGCACTGTCCTCCTGGCTGTTGACACCTGGCTTATCTGTGAAATTGGCCGAAAACCACAAATAACCCTTCATGGATGCAGATCGACCCAAGCTCTTGCTCCACAGGCTGCCGTGTGCAGTAAAAGGCATCAGGAAGGGTGTGAACCTACCTTGAGCTCCTCCTGCCAGGTCAGTCAGGGCCAGAGGCCCACGTGTCACCGATGCCCCCAGCTGAGCATTTGTAGCGGCTGCGCCCTGGCTGTCCTGTCCCTGTCCTGTTCCTTAGTCCTCAGGTTTATATACAAAAGAACCTGCTGGGCTGCGGTGGGGGCTGCTTTTGCTTGACCTTGCAGAAAGGAGTGTGACAGCTGGGAAAAGCATTTTATTTTTAAAAACGATCATAGAAATTACCTTTATACACGTTATAAAAGTAGAGTAGGCCGTGTGGCAGCCGTGATTTTTCTTAGAAACAAAAGTCAGGGTGGGGGGGCATCCAGCATAGTCTGAACGGGGCAAACGCCTACCTCCCCCCCACACGCAGCTGGCCGTGCCCCTCTATCAACTCTGGCTTTTCTTGTTCCCTTTTTTTGGTAATGACCTTTAAAAAGCTTCTTGAGGTCTTATTTCTAATGGAAAATAGTAACTCCCCACCCCAGAACAACACTGAAGTCTTCAGCACCACGGTTGAATAAGCTAGTATCCCGCTGAGCTGTTACCAGCCGGTGAGAATTCTTAGGTCAATTTATTTTTACACATGGCTCTTCTACCACAAGGAGGAGAAAACAGCCCTGGGACTCTGGAGCGGTGTCTGCCTCAGCCACTACGCTGGGTTTTGAGGTAAGCTGAGCTGCGCCCTCCCTCCTGGGGCTGGGGAGTGCCCGGCCTGCGTCTGGCATGGTGCTGCCCCAGCTCAGGAACCCTGCTCCGTTCTCCCAGCGTGTCTGCAAAATCACGTGGGAGACAGGACCCAGCTGCCTCTAGCAGCCAGCTCCCTTGTGAGGTGGGCCGGCCTCCCCTTCCCCGCTGCCCCTCGGGGGAGGTGTGCCTCAGTGGGCCTCACACTCTGGGTGAGCTGGGAGCAGGAGAAGCCTGGGTGAAGGGCAGATCCCACCCCGGGCACAGTCTGCACGGGCCCCCCAGGAGCGGCCAGTGCTTTCCGACAGCGTGCCCCTGTGTAGGGGAGGAAGCATGCACCTAGTAGGGCTGTAGCTCGCCGTTCTGTCCCTACCTTACCCTGCGCTCCGGCCCATACGTTCACATACAGTTCTGGAAATTCTGTAGTATTTAAGAACATGCCTCAAACATGCAGCTTGGAAGAAAAAAATAGGTATTTTTAATTACAAGCATTCAAAAGTCAAACACAAAAACTGATCCAACCCAGTTTAAGATCATCCATCCTCTCATACTTAAAACGTTTGGTATAAAAATACTCACTCTCTTGGTTATATTGTTGATATCTTTTATGTTTCGTTTGAAAATATCTCCAAACTGTACAGAAATGTCAGACCATGCGTTCACAAATAACACACTATTTTTTAAAATTATACAGTGTAAAAGAGTAAAACATTTTTATTATATTTGTTTCTTCGAGAAAAACAGATGTGTGATAGAGGCTGTGGCAAAGTCTTGAAGGGACCAAAACTGGGCAAGGTGTTTTCAAGCCTGAAACAGAAGGAACACATGTGAGGGTGAGTCTGCCTTCCCCGGGGAAACCCCTGGGGGCGTCCCGGCACTCACGGGTGCGCAGACACACAGAGCACGACGCCTCCCCAGAGCAGCCATGTTCTCACCCTAGACCCAGACACCCGGGCAGGACAGACTTGCTCTTACCAAAACTCTTCAAGACCTCCTTCCCCCGCACTTGCTAGGAAGTGTTCACGTGTGTTTTGCTTAGTGCCCCCCCCCCCAAAAAGTGGCTTCGAATCAGCCTGAGACTTTGCCACTTGCAGAGTCCCAGCAAGGCCCCATGGTTTTTCTTCACTGCTGTAAAGGCTGCACCGCACTGTGAAACCTCTACTATGACTCCGTCCCCATTTTCTTGCCACCTTCCCAACATGTCAGACCCAAATTTGGTGGCAGAAAAGGTCTTAGAAAGGTCTAGGCAGCAGTAACTCCACAGACACTAGAACTGTCCACGGGGAAAGGCTTATTTGTGGGAGGAAGCTGTAAAGGAAACAGCACTGTAACCGACAGCCCATCTGACCATCCTAAGTCAGACGACTTTGGGAAGATGCGCATTCAGCAGGAAATCCTGAAGCGAGAAACCTCCCACGAACACCTGCCAACAACCCGAACTGGACGAGTTTGGCAAATCTAAGCCAGGTCTGCAGAGCTGGGGCCCCCACAGATCGGGGCATAGCCTGTGTGCGGGTGACGGCAGAAACAAGGGGCCGCGAGTCAGAAGATGCAACGTCATAACCACACAGCTACGGTTCACGGAACGGTCTCCCCGGGGAGAGACCAGGGTGCCGCTTTCAAGGGCAGCGAGCCGGTCATCCAGAGCCTCACCTGTCACGTTCGAGTAACATGCACCCATCTCGAGCTTGTGGCCACCGTTCGGCCTGTGCCAGTCCCTCCGTTTAACTCACCGAGAGGCCCAGCTAGAGAGGCCTGGGGCTGGAGATGCTCCCAGGTCAAGCTCTGGGAGGCCTGCACACACCACCTCCCCTGCCTCTCCCTCACCAGAGCTCGGACATGCCAGGAGTGCCCGGGGAAAGAAACGCCTTCTAGAAATCTCACTTTCCAACTGCTTTGCCTCCCCTGGTGCCCAGCACAGGAGGGGCGTCACCGGTCAACTCGGCAGGTGCTGACAAGGGGGAGGAGAAACCTGAGTGGGCCAGGATGACGCACAGCCAGCTTGTGTACATGTCACAGGATCTGTGATGCTCCGTGAACAAGGCCACAAGGGCCCACTCTTTTCATCTTTGGCCACACCCTGACTTGGAACCAACGGGGACACGGGGTGGGTGTGGCCTGGAGCACCGACCTTCCCAATGGACCCAGGACCTAACGGTCCCTCAGATGCCCGACGGGCCCTTGAACTGCCAAAGGAGCCTCCGCTCCAGAGTGGGAAGAGGCAGCGCCCCCAGCTCCGGACGCACAGAGCAGGAAACCTGCTTAGACGAAGTGGGTACAAGACCTTTTCCCCCGCTCTCCTGGCTTGTCGGGCTTGGAACACGTCCCACATCACCCCAAACTTGACCACAAGCCAGCAGCCCAAGTTGTGTGTTGGTTCCAGGAAACGGTTTCTGAGGAACAGCAGTCTCCCTACGGCTGTTCCTACTTTGGAACAATTCACAGGGGACGGCGCTCGGCAGCACTCGGCCTCTGGGAACCCTCAGGGGCCTGCACGCTGCCAAAGGCCTCTGACAGAGAAGCTGGGCTTGGAGGGCGCCATCTTGGGAAAGCGGCCAAACCTCCATGTGGGGACACGGCCTCGACACCAAAGTCTGAAGGCAAAGCTGCCACACTGCCTCCCGAGACAGAGAAGGGACGGAATGAAGAGGCAAAAGAACACTAGCCACCTATGATGGCACCTGCCCATGCGCTTAGGATGGGCCAAGGCCCTGTGGTCTCTTCCAGCTCTGGCCAGGGGCCTGGCTGGTCAGCTCTCTCCTCTGAAGAGCTCAACTACCGCTTTTGGGCAAGAACACATTGCTACTCCTGGCCTTTCTAATTCCATGGCCAGTTTCTGATTCTCGGACAACTGTCCCATTCTGTCTGCTACACCCTGGACATTTTTGCCATGACCGCAGGCACCACGTCTAAACCCAGACTCCCGACCTTACCTTCTTCACATGGCTCCTGCTCCTGACCCTCCGCCTTTGTCTCCGTCCTTCCACCAGCCCCTGGTGATGCAGACACAGCCCTGCTCTCTCGGAGGACTGTGACTTCCCATCCCACCGTCACCATCTGGGGCTCGCCTCTCCTTGATTCTTCATTTTGCTGTGGGCAGCCAGCTGACAGAGATTCTGGAAACACCTCCTCCTACTTCCTCCTGCCTCCCTGAGACCCAGATCCCTAACACATCCCTCAGGGCCCTCAAGAGCTTGGTCCTAATCCACCTGGGACAAGAACACGTGGTACAGATCTTCCTCCTGCTCTTACGTACTCTGAGCGCTCCCCGGCAGGGCTTGCTCTTCTGAGCTCCCACTGGGCATCCTCACTGTCCAGGCCACGTTTGGCTTCCTCAAGGATCAACTCGGATTCTTTTCCTCCTCAAGACTACGTCCTCCTGCCTTCACCCCAGACACAGTCACTTGCGTGTAGCAAAACGTCAGACCCCCGCACTGCAGGGCAGTAAGGGAAATGGGAGCGACAGACAGTTAATGGCACGTGGCACTAAGACCTGGTTCCCAGGTCTGGATAATGCCCCTGGCTGAGCGCCAGGAGCCTGTGCCCGGGGCCCCCTCAGCAGCCTCTCAGAGCAGCTCTGGCCCTGATGGGGGCCTTCCCGAGAGGCATGTGAAGGCGGGGAAGGGAGGGCGCGTCCAGCTGCCCCGGGGTTTTAGCAGCCAACCCTGACCTCACAGGACTCTGTCCCCGTCGTCCTGGACACTCGAGCAGGAAGCGAGGTGCACAGGGCTGGCGCATTCTGGCTGAGGGGGCAGGCTTTGAAGGGAAAACCACGGAAGAGAGGAGGGAAGAGAGAAGGGGGGACGAGAGCTGAGAGTTTCCCGAGCTTTTCCATAACTGTGCTGGGGATATGTAATTCTCACATGGGAAAAGAATGCGTCCACATTGCCATAGAGGTTCCCAGACTGAACAGAAGGTCAGAATGTGGCTATTTCAGTCCCTGTAAACAAGGAAGGGGTTTAGCTAAGAACGGAGTTCAAACCTTGGAATGTATTAACAAGGACATTTTAAACAGAATGCAGAGACATCCGGGAACACGGAGCCCCGTGGAGGGATGCGGGCGGGGTAGGAGAGGGGCAGGCTCTGTTTGCAGAGCAGCTTCTCCTCTCTGCCTTTCCTGAGTGGCACTCAGTGGGCAGACAGCAGAGGGAAGTAGAGGAAACAAAGCTCGTCAGAGGCAGGTCACGACTGTCCCGCGTAAGACCACAGAGAATGTCTGCTGTCTGAAAGAATGTTCTGTAGTTCTGAAACATTTCCTGTCCCCTGTCCTTGAGTAAGAAGATCAGCCTGTGGCCCTCGGGACTGGGCACAGCTGCTGCTGCTGGCTGCCGCGGGCATGCCGCCAGACCCGGCCGGGCCTGCTCTCCCCCCACTCAACTTTGGGCTCCTTCTCCCAGCAGTAAGGAAATTCTGTTTCCCTCCTCCTCCTACATACACTTGGCCTATTTACTAACGATTTCTTTCCCAAGAGTTTCTCTAAATATATTCATTTTTACCCAAAGTCAGATAAGGAACAGCCCCCTCTACCCAACTCCCAATAAACATGAACCAGTTTTCATTTTATAGCTAAAAAAACCGAATACTGGTATTAACTTGTAATAAAAAGCCTCATTAACAGTTTAAAAGGTTCACAGGCTAGTCTCAGGAGACCAGTCTTCTTCTGTAGTTGGAAACTCCTCCCCCGCATCCTAAACACACATCCTCACCTGCCCCTGTACGCGGGCGCCCACGGGCCCCAGGAACTCCCCCGCATGGGTTCCTGCTCCCACACTTGGCCAGAGAGGGCTCGGCCTGCTGGTGGTCCAGGCCGGAGCAGTGCTGGCCGGCAGTGGGTCACCTCCAGACTTGTTCTTGTAACCCACGGGCAGCCGGTGAACCCCAGCCGGGCGCAGCCAGTGACAAGGCACCCTCCAGCTCATCTGGTCGTGCCGGCCAGCCACCTGCAAGCTCTCAGCTGCCCCGAGTCCCAGGGCTACTCCCACCCCTTTCCTGCTCCAGGTCACCAGGCCCTTCCGTTGTCTAAATGAGATCACCCTGTGCTCTGGCTACTGGGCTCATCTGCATTTGCCTGGAATTACTGATGTTTGGGTTCATTTATTGCATTAAAAAAAATCATTATTCTAACCTGCTTCCAAAAAATTACATGGGTAGGTTTAAATTGGTCTTTAAAGTGTGCCAGAGGAGGGGGAAGAAGAAAAAAAAAACACAAAAACACAAGATCTCATCTTTTAAAAAGGTCTTACAGAGGGCACCTGGGTGGCTCAGTCGGCGAAGCCTCAGACTCTTGATTTCAGCTCAGGTCATGATCTCAGGGTCATGAGATGGAGCCCTGCGTCGGGCTCCGTGCCCAGCGTGGAGTCTGCTTGAGACTCTCTCCCTCTGCTCTTCCCCCGACTCACACTCATGCTTGCTTTCTAATAAAATAAATAAAACCTTTAACAAACAAAAAGGTTTTACCAGGTGATAACATTGGTAAGCACAGGGTGGGCATTGCTGTGAAGAACCATGACAAAAAGACAACCTAATAGGTTAGAAGGCTATGGCACTGGTGAGATAAACAGCTGCCCCACGTGATGTGGAAAACCCTTTCCTGTTGCTAATATTGGTCAGTGTGACAATCACATCAGTGGGCAGAAAGACCCCAAGTGCAGGCTGCTGGCCTCCTATCCAGGCCAAGGAGCTGGGCTATGAAACATGGCACACACACGGCCTGCCTGCCTCTGGATGGGCTCTACTCTGAGCAAGACATACCTAAGTCCCAAAAATGTGGTAATGACCTCCTTGGCTAGATCTGCCTGGTTCTCTGTCCTCAGCAGGAATCTTGCCCTCTTTCTGACTCATCTTTTCTTCGTTGGCCCCTTGTAGGGATGAAATTCATCACCTTATTTGGGCTGAGACATAACTGCTGTGGGCCTGCCCTTGGCACTCCTGTTGTTCTAGGCCAAGTTTTGCAGAGAGACTGGAAGCCCCTCTGCACAGCAGCCAGCAGGCCGGTCACCTGTGGGAATGCGACATCATTGCTATAGACTGCATACACTTCCTACTAGAAACTGATGACCTGCAAATCACTGACATCACCGGCCAACAGGAAAGCCCAGAAGGGAGGAGGTAGTGAGCGCCCTGTCTCGTTCAGCTGCGCCCAAGGGCAACCACTCATTTCCGAAGAAGCTCATGAAAATATCTCTGCGTCCCTGAGAGAGGGCTACAATATATTCAGTACAACTGGATGAAGTCAGGGGGGATATACATGCGTTTAAAAGATTCCCACCAAAATGGTTAATTTCCAAAAAAGGCGCAAGTGTCTATTTATCTGTAAATTCCCATCGGTGGAACAGCTCATCCCACTGCTGCAGCATGGCTGGTGCAGACAGCCTCACGGACCATGTGCAGAGAGTCTGCAGACTCCCCCCCCCCCCCCCCCCCCCTGGGATGCCCTTTCTTAAGCACCTGCGGCTGGACCAGGTCATCAAAAGCAAACCCCTGACCGCAGCACTCCACCCCAGTGCGTCTAAACCTAGGACGCCAGGCAGAATCATCGAGCCGGGGGGAGGGATTCAACACCAGGACTGCTGGGCCCATCCCCAGATGCAGGGGATCCCTCCCGGAGGACACTAGTGCGATGATCCAAGCACACTGGTCTCCATCACCATGCCCTGCCCATGACACGCTGCCTCCCCGGAGGGCCTGTTCAGCCTCTGTGCCACTCACCAGTACGCTCCAGTTTTGTAGAACGGCTTGAGAACAGCAGCCACCACTGAAGGTTGCATTAATACCCACAAGACAGATTGCAGCCACCATCACACACCTGGAACCTGGGATAGAGAAAGAAATCACCCGTTAACGGTGTGCAGTCATTTCCAACCCCCGGCCTGTCCGCTCTTGGGGTTCCCTGGGTCCCAAATGTCAGCCTGTTCTGCAAGCAAAGAACGGAACGGAGAGTCAGTGGCGAAGGGACCAAGGCCTCCACGGTGGGAGCCAAGGACCAGCACCCGGTGAGAATGATCACCCCAGTGGCACGGCAGCTCCCCACAGGGATCACCGGCTTCAGGCCCGGTCAGAGGGAAAGTGCCCTCGTGGTGGAGTGTGGCTCCTGGGGACTCCCTGGCACCAAGGGTGGAGGGGAAGGGACTCTGGAGCAAAGTGTGCTGGGGGAGACGTGGTCTTCAGCTGCTTGCTCAAGTAGGTGTGCGTCCGTCACGGGGGACGGGCCAGGGCCGCGCTGCAACAGCAGGCCGCCCGGCCAGCGAGGCAAGGCGGCCGCGCAGAAGTTCTGAGGGCCAAACCCCCGGGACTGTTCATAAGCCCCGTCAAGGAACGGGGCAGGACCTGAAGCCCCCCCTCTCCCCGCCCAAAGAAAGGAAGCGCCCCAAACCGATCCAGCTCCAGAAGTTGCCTCAGACCACAGTAACAACACTGGTCAGCCCAAGGCCAAAAAAGCCATTCTCCCGTAGGGTCCCCTGCTGTCACATGCACCGATGAGCTAAGCTTTGCTCCGAGCACCTTCTGGAAAACAAATACTAAATGGAAACATTTGTGACTACAACCTGTTCCCAAGGGCCTGAGAATTTTGAAATATGAAGGTGCTGAGACCCAGCAGATCGTCAATTTTTAATATTCTTTGGTAGGCATGACTGCCTCTGAGCCAGCTGGTTTTTGCAAGAATTTCCGGAGCCAAGGAAGGACGCCTGCCTCCCAGCACGTGGATGCCAATGGCCCTCCTCCCTGCTAATCTCTTGCGTGTTCAGGCCTGACCATGCCGCTCTCCTGCCTGCAGACAAAGAGGTCGACTAAGCACATGGGGCTTCGTGAGAACACAGGGTACACTGCGAACCCTGAGTTCCCCACAGAGGCCTCCCCGGTCTGCTCCCCGGACAGTGACTATCCCTAAGGCCTCATGCTCACAGCCAGAGACAGACGAGGCTGTTCCTCCCAAATCAAAACGCGAGGAATACACAGCTTTACATTCCGGTCTTATCATCCCTCGGTTTTATTATCTCTCGCCGTGTCCTTCTCTCGTTTGTTGACACTGTAACTACATGTGCTTATAATTTCTGTGCATGGTCTTGGTCCTAGTCCAGGGAGACCTTCAGAGTTCTTAAAGAACGCCCTCCCGCAGCCAGCCCAGCTCCTACCTCACTCACTTTTTTTGATGTAACTACATTTGGATACCCAACAAGGAAGACTGTGTCATCATTCCCTCTAAAGAGTTACTAAAAACTCGCTCATGCTTTCCTGTTCTCAACGCATCTGGGAAATGGATCGTTTTCAGTGATTATCACGTCATGTGGGGTTGTCTACCCCGTGGCTGGACCGTTAGCCAAACTCCAGTGCTGCGCAGACAGAGCTCGTAGCCAGACTAAACACCATCGAGCGGGATGCGGAACACAGTAAAACATAAATGACAGCCACCCCTCTGCTGCTCGCTCTTACGCCACTGATGACAGTAAACTTGACACCCCTCGCCCCCTCCGGAGGGGCTTTCCTCACAAGCCCCCCTGGAGGCCCCTGAGCAGTCACTCTTCTCTGTCACATGTGTATCCATGACTCCCACCCACTAGAACTGGAAATCCTTAGGGGCACAGGCCTGGTCTGCCTGCAGATTTCTACCTGTCTAGCACATAGCGGACACAGAATGTATGTTACTTAAAGGATGAAGAGCCTGTTTACTTTTCTAGTCTAGTCCCTGATTTCCCAGGAGGAGGACCGAGTGTGTAAATGAAAAACCCCTGCAGGGCCCTGAGGAAACAGGCCCTGGACTGTTCAGGATTTGGAGACCCGCCCGGAGCTCCACATGTTGAGAATGACGGCCTGTCTGGGTCTGTGTATAGGTTGTCATGTCTGATGTCACTCCTGCTCTTGTCTTCTATTCAGGTGCCACCTTCCCACAGAATGAAGACCGCTCCCCCCCAGCCCCCCGGACAAAGACGAAGGCCACGTGGAGCACTGATGTCACTGGCCGCACCTATCCTATATTTGGCCTTTCTGAAAGACCAGTTTTGCAGTAAAATGTTAATTATTATTTCACCAGAACCACTGTTCTCAATTCTAATTTACATTTCCCCACGATTACGGAGCCTGGACTCTTAGCTCAGGACTTGATCCAAGAGACTAGAAGGAGCCTGAGGAACGGATCCACACTGAGCTATCTAACCTCAGGCAGGATGGGAGACTAGAGTCCCGACCGCAGGTGCGGTGGTAGTAAGTGCAGTTTTCCCTCCTCCCTGCTCACCACCCCTCCTCCGCTCCCTCCGACCCCGAGGAAGGAGTCTGGCCCGTGGCCTAGGTTTAGTACAGAACGAATCGTGCGCCCACAGGAGATACTCCGCCTGCATACGGGTCCGGCAGCTTCGCAAGCCATACTTGGAAGGGAGAGACCGCTAGGCCTTCCTCGGTAGCCACTGCTGCCTCTAGGTCTCTGGTGGATAGGTCTGTGGGGAAGGATGATCTGGAACAACTTAGGTGAGCGGAGAGAAACAAAGGGCAGGATCCTACTGGCTGGAACCGTGCAGCTGCTTCATGCACGGAAGGATCATGCCTTCCCTTCGGCCTATGTAGATGCTTAAAAAAGTCCTTCCTCAAGCCCTACGCCGCCACCGCCACCGTGGGCCGGCTGCCACTGCCAGGTTTGGAGGTGTTCTCTCAGCGGACCCAACTCTCCTACACCACCTGCTACTGCCCACCCCAGCAGCTCACCACGGGCCTTCCAGGCTCCGGCCCTCCCGGCTCCTGCGGGCGCTCGTTTCCCACGGGCTGCTCGTCCTCTGCGGACTCTACGGCTGCGTGAGCCTCGAGGCCGCGGCCTGCTGATCTCTCTTCCGGTTTCATCAACTGCCTCAACTTCCTGCTTAGGCTGAATGCCAGATTCACCCCCAACCCATCAGCTCCTTCGAGAGCTTCAGGATTCCCAGTCACCCAGTCCGGGGCCCCCCTGCGTGAACACCTAGCAGCCCCTGAGAACGGACAGATGATGCACAGTCCTGGGCCGCAGAGGAGCCCGTGACCGATCAGTGCCTTCTGGAGCCAAATGAGTGCTGCTCCCACCTCGCCCCGGGGAACGGGGCAGGGTCCCTCGTGACGAAATGACTAAGGCTTTTGTGCACAAAGAACAGAGAGCTAGGGTCAGGTCATTTTAAAAATTAATTATGGGCGTATGGGTATGCTACATGGACTTGGGGAGTCCTGGACATAATGGACCCTAGAATATACCTCAAAGCTTACCAATTTTATTTCCAGAAAGAGAAACTCCCCCAAAACAGCAAACTTGTACATTTCACAAAATAGTAAAATATTTTAACTACTTTCAGTATCTGCCATGGACTACTGACTTTTTTTTCTCAGAAGCTACATTTAAAATGCAATTGCCATTCACGGATACTGGCCACTTGATGTAAAATGGGTACGTGAACACACATCCAACGTGATTTCAGAATAAGGGGCAAAATAGAAGCAGCTTAAAAAAAAGAATCTACTACACTGTCCTAATTTTTTCCCTCATTATAAATAGATTAATGGTAACTCTAACATAATGACCACTGGCTGAAAGATCTCTGTAAGCGGGTGTCACTAGTTTGGGTTCTGCGTAAGAGATCAGGGCATGGTTTCCCAAAATGTGCTCTATGTGGAACGGCAGTGTCCTGAGCGTCTGTGAAAGAGGGGGCTCCCTTGCCTCCAAGGGAGTTTGAGGAATGCTGCGTCCTTGAGTTCCCTAATCCTACAGATTTATGATACTTGTGTTGTAATAAGGGTCTTTGGAATCTTTTGGTAAAAAACAAACAAGCAAAACAAAACAACAGTGTTCTGTTTGACCTTGGCAACATTTACGTACTCTGCCTCCAATCATCCCCAAGGACTAGCGCTGCTCTGGCCACTTAGGAATAGGTACGATTCTTACTGGAGTCGAGCAAGCAAAGAAATATAATCCTTCAACTTACTCATTACCCCACCAGCACAGCAAGAATCCTGACCAGTTTGGGGGTGGGCCTGCCGCCTGGCCACCCTGATACCCACCACCAATTCTCCTGTGTGGTGAGGCCCTTCCTCCAGAACAAGGACGCTGCCTTCCGACCCAGGACTGGAGCTCTCTACAAGTGCTGGCCTCTTAGGCGGTAAAGACTTTAGCCAATGAAGTCCACGCTCAGCCGTCACCCTGGAAACTGAACTGAAGGTGACATGACCCCCCCAAGTGAGACTTCAGGTCAGCAGGGCAGCTTGCCTGTGGAAAACAAATTCCAGAACCCTTTGAAAATCCTATTCAGTGCTCTCCTTCCTCCTCACTAGGAGGGCACTGACCTGTATGGGGCTGGCTTGGGAGCTCCTGCTTCTCAGTATGTCCCTTGTGAATGGTCAGAAATTGTTCCCCACTGAAGTTGAACCTGACCCTGACCGGAGACCAGCTTTTCCCACATAAGTCCTTCAAAAGATCATCCCATATACGTATGTACATAATACTAGCATTTCTAAAGGGATGAAGGCCCGGTCCCTCCCTACTCTCACTTTTCTCCCGGGGTTGTCAAGGAGTGATAGAAGCCACGAACAACTGTAGACTGTCGACGTGGGACATCTCAGGGACTTTCCTTGAGGGGAGATGCCCTAAATTCACACCCCATATCAGAGCTCAGAATAACAGTGCTTTAACAGAAATTCGGTCAAGATACCCAATTAAACGCGGCCTTTGTAATTTTCATACAAATTATCTATTTACAGAAAAACAATTGAGTCAGTAGTTCCCTGAAGCAAGGTTTGACCTCAAGTAAAAGGGCGCCAAGATTACGGTTTCCTGGACCCGACCCTGGAAGGAGAGCAAGGCCGCGGGCACCGGCACACCGTCTGCCTTCCGGGCGGCGCCAACGCGGCCCAAGTTCAACGCGCGCACGAAGTCAAGTGTCCCAGACCACGCCCGGCGGCGCCGGTGCTGCCGTGTCACCCCGCGTCCTGCCCGCCCGGAAGCCGCGCCGGCCGCTGCTCGGTGACGCGCACGGGGCTCGCTCGGGCACGCGCGTACTCACATGGTATTCAGCAGAACTGACGGGACTTCCAGCCCTGAGAAGTAGCCTCGGACGGAGGGAGCCAGCGCATCTGCAAAGACACGTGGGGAGAAGGCGGTGAACCAGGGCTCGCGGCTGACGCTCTCGCTCGTCACGGGGACCTGCCGGGCGGCCGCCCTCGCCGTTCCCAGATGGGGCCCACTTGCCCCCAAGGGCTGAGGACGGGGCAGCGCAGCGGCCCGAGGTCTTCCGCGTCCCCCTAGGGCACACGGGGCGTGCGCGCAGGGGGCACGGCGGACCCGGCGGACCCGGCGGCTCCCACCCTCCTGAGTGAGGCTGGGGCTCGGGCCGCCTCCTGGGCTCCCAGGCGCATGTCCGCTCCCACAGTGGAGCAATGGTTCGCCGCCCATCCGTGCCAGCACGCTGGCCAGCACATCTTTGAGATTCTGCTCCTACTTTAAAAAAGGGGGTTCTGGCTTCTCGGCCCTGTGGGGTATGTGGTACCCCAAGCCCTCTGCTCACTCTGCTGAGAAGGACCTGCAGCCCCAACTTCAGGAGGTTTCCAAGTGGAAGGCCAACAAAACAAATGGATTGAGTAATGCTTTGTCCTGGCAGAACGTTCGCGGTCCTGCACTGCGGAAAATGCAAAGAAACAAGCCAAAGGGCAGGCGCACTTTGGCTTTAACAAATGTGCATCTGTCGGCAAGATCAGTTCTGCCCCGCAGCCTTCGGCCAGAAGCAAGAAGTGGCCATTTACCGCTGCTGCTGCTGCTGCTGCACCTGCTTCCCCGGAGAGGGAAGGCCTCCCGGTAAAGCCGGGGAGCATCACAGGCAGCTGGGGTGGGGGTGGGGGGTGGATATACACCAAAGCAGGGAGATGCCAGAAGGGTTGGATGGCTCTGTGGAGAGGGGCTTCCTCCCCAGTGTGGCAGGAGAAAGACAGATCTTTGACCTGGGTCTAGCCCAAATTCTAGACTAGAATGCAATGCTGGGAGGAGTTTCACCCCGACAAATCTACTTCGATGATTTCATAGAACAGATTTTGCTGGAGAAACCCCTTTTCACATGGCACCTTACTCAGATCTCCAGAGCATAAACAGATGCTAGCAGCATTCTGGCAGAGGTGGACATGCAGGGGGCCTGAAACCTGCAAGGAAACTGCAGAACTGGGGAAGGGGGAGTGCGGGGGCCCTGGGTGGTTGATGAGACCTCCTGCCTCTTCTAACCTTTTACAGGTGGGTCCTGCCTCTTCTAACCTTTTACAGGTGGGGAAATCAATTGAGATCCGGATCATTCGGAGTGATGTCCCACGGGCACAGAACCCAGTGGGGTCAGGATCCAGGGCCCAGGCTCCCCTAGCTCTTGTAACTTGTCTAGGAGCGCGCCCCCCACCCCGCCCCAGCCAAAGCTCACACAGGATCCCGGCCCTCGGACTTGGGCCACACGCAGGAGTCCTCAGCATTTCCTTCTACCCCATGGGCCTTCTTCCTCTCTGGCTCTCAACACTGGGGGACTCGATCCCAACTTGGGGCCTCACCTACTTGGGAAAGGAAGACTCAAAAAAACCAAAGATGCTTTTTGAGCTTCTCCCCATACCAGGAATCCAGCTCAGAGAACCCCTTGGGCCAGCTGTTCATGGGAGATCCTCTGGGGGACCATACTGGATACTCCTAAAAATCAGATCACCAGCTTGAGGGGGTCCCCCACATTGTGAGAGGGCAAAGCTGTGTTCCTCGGGAGCCACCAGCAGGTACTGAAGCTCATCCGCGGCAGGGCCAGAGTCGTTTTCAACACTCAATAGCAATTATAGGGATGGAGGGCCAGAAACTCTGCAAAAGGGTAGGCTAAAAACATGTCCTCTTGTGAATTCAAGAGTATATGCAGAATAAAGAGAGAAATAAAGAAGGGAAGTGTGGGAGGATGGGAAGGACAAAGGAGGGAGGGGTACAAGGGTGTAGGAGAGAGTAAAAGGGAGGAGAAGGTCAGTGAGAGAAAGACAAAAATTTCATACCTACCGGTGGCTTATGGCTTTGTGCATCTGAATCCACTTGCTCACTAAGCAAAGGGCAGACCAGGAGCTGCCTTCCTGAGACAGGCGGTAGAGAGGGGATGGGGGCACAGCCCCATGGCAGGTGGGGGTGGGGAACCGAAACACACAGCGGGAGGGGATGGGTCTGTGTGCACTGGAGTCGGAGGGAGCGTGGTGGTGGCGACTGGTGCTGCCCGGGTGTGGGGCTGGGGCGCTGAGCCCCTCGAGGCCAAGACATGTTGGTGTTTCAGAGACACAGGAATAGGGAGGACTGACCAGGGGGTGGGGGCGCAGTGGATGGCATGACTTTTGGTGACGGTGACGGTGACTGCGAGAAGAAAGCCCCTCATCTCCCACACACCACCCCAGCCTTAGCCAACCTCTGGTGCACGCTGGCCTCTTCCCCCCACCCGTCCTCGCAACCGGAGCCCTGGAGTCAGCCGGTCTAGAACACCTGAGCACTGCGGAGTGACAAGCAGGTGGACTCTGGGCTGTGGGGTCTGGGAGAAGTTGTACTCAGCTCAGCCAAGCTGAAGATGGCCCGCTGGCTGAATCTCGGGGAGGATAGGGTGATGGAGTCAACAGAGGCCCCGAAATTCATCACTCTGTGCTCCCTGGCTCGGACACCACTGTCCCCACCAACAGGGTGGCTCTTCTCACCGCATTCCATAGACCTCCAAGCCCGCAGCCTCTCACAGGTCTAGGGGGTGCAGTGGCACCCACTTGCCAGCAGAGGGCAGTGCCTCCCCCACGGGGCCCAGGCTGAGCTGCTCCCCCGCATTCCCGTGCAGCAGAGGTAAACAAGCTGTTTTGTGCTAACTACTGCCGTCCTCCGGAAGTGGGGGGACGGACCCCCACTTGGGCTGCCAGTTCTGCTGTGTGGTTCCTGGCTCCAGGTCACTGGTGGCCATTCCTGCCCACTGCCTAGGGGCTGCTTCAGTGCATCATCAACACTGGGGAAACCTGGGGCTCCCTGACTCCCTCTCCAGACACGATGCAGCAGGGGTAGGTCTATGCGGCTGACCCCCCGTGTAAGACAGGATCCTGTCTGTAGAAAGATGCACGTGAGCGGGCACACGCCTACACACACCAACAGCACACTCACAATCCCGCCTACCATCCCGGGGGCTTCTCAGGTCCCTAGCAGAACCTCTCCAGATGTCCTCGATCCACAGCAGCACCGCTGCTCCCGCTGCCAGGCGGCTAAGCACACCACTGCACGCACCAGGGCCCGAAGACCCTGGGGCGCCTCTGCCCTCAAACTCAGTAACGCTGAGTCACTACGGCCCCGCTTCACTATCCAGGCGCCACACTGTTCGGGATTTGACCATCACACTTCTTTGGGAATGCTCTTTGAAAACACAGCGGCCCCGCTCAGTGACACTGAGGTCTCCAGCACCATAGTACGGATGCTTCCAGCTCCTACGACACGTATGAGAGCTGGGACAGGAGAGGAGAACCCCCAGAGACAGAAACAGCCCAGGGCAAAAATAAAATGGAATGCCAGGGAAAGTAGTAAGGATCCTTAAAAGTCAATTCTGTCCTCTTCCACTTACAGATGGGGAAACTAAGGCCCAGAGGATTAAAGCAGATACAGAATTCACATTCTCAATCATGTTGCTGCAGCAGGAAGACCCTGACCAGTCTCTAGAGTGGGGCCTCAGCCCTTCAGCAGGGCCTGTGAGCAGCGCGAGAGACTACGGACCTGCGCTCTACTCCCCACCCCTCCCTTCTAGTGACCGCCTGCCTCACCGCGCCGGCCTTAGAAGCAGAAGTGCCTGCCAGGTGCCTGCCTCAATGAAAGCAGCGACCAGCGGTTCTCAGAGCGTGGCCCCTGGCCCACCAACATCACCTGGGAACTTGTCAGAAATGCAGAAAGCTCTGGGAGAGAAACCCCAGCGCCTGCATGTCACAAGCCCTTCAGGAGATGATGCACAAGTCCGAGTTTGAGAGAGACCGCTCCTGGGTGAAGTTTCCAAAGTGCGGCTGGAAGCAGGCTGTCTAGAGGTACTCTGTGGTCAAGCCACAGAGAAAAGCAGTCTCTCCCCTTTCCATGGAATCGAGATACACATTCAAGACTCCAGAAGTTCCACGATGAAGAAACACGTCTTTAACCCTGGGTTTCCCAAATTTATCTGCCCACAGAATCTTTTCATTACGTCCGCCTGCAGTTACTGAGAAATGCTGGAGTGGAAGGCCCCTTCCAGGGGTGACTTTTGGTGGGTCCGGGAGGCGGAAGCGTGCCAATATGGCATCCAAGTTTCTAGCTCTTAACAACGCTTGCACAGTAGGTGCTGTACCTGAATATGGATTTCCCCAGGACCAGATGTTCAGAGCCGGGCTCTCCCTTTCAAGGCATGGATATTCAGGGTCCTACACGGTGCCTGAGCAGGAGCACTGACTACCCTGCTGGGGCTCTCCCAACTGCAGCGGCAGCAGCCAGCCCTTCACACGTTACAACCAAGCCTGGCCCACTCACGCCAGGCCTAAGGATCCACTCCGAGCAGTAGCACCAAAGAAAGCATGTCGGGTCCTACAGCAAACTGTGCCAGAGGGCTCTTGGCTAAGGAACGCCTGCCAAGCCAGGAGCACACCGTGGTCCAAGAAACTCCAAACTCACCCAAGAGGCTCGATTGGTCTGCACTACAGAAGAGATGATCTTCTTTATGGGACTAATCACAGGGCTCTTTAAAGTAGCACCCCTGCCCTATCTAATACAGTGGTCACCCAAACTGGAAAACACTTTTCAGGAGTTTGTTTGATGAAATGAGGCCCACTGAGGACCGCCCCAAAGGAACCGCCACCCCTCACCCCTGCCCCAGCAGCTGGCCCATCCTCTCTCTCAGCAGATGCGGAGGGCACAAAATGCAATCCCATTCTTTCCTCTTTGTCCGGCATCTAATACCCTTGCCTAGGACAACTAAACAAGTTGCCATCATCTAGGCAAAATGTCAAGATCTATGCGAATTGCTCCAAAGGTTAAGCCGGCCCCCTGACCTACCCCAATTGCCAGGAAGGGAGCGAGCAAGTTAGTCCTGGCGCGAGGTTACGCTCCAGCCCAGCCGCCTGTCCCCCCAAGATCTCCCTGTCCAGACGGTGGGACGCAGCTGGGGCCTGAGCCCAGGCAGCAACAAGGTCTAGACCCCCGTGAACACCTCCTGCTAAGACCAGTCAAGGCAGGGCTTAATTAACCATAAGCCTTCGGGGATCATTTTCTCTCCTGGGCTTTTAGACGCCTTCCCTGCCTGTCCTCAGCACAAGCCAGGTTCTTGCCTTCAAACTGGCATATGAAATGTGCTCGGACACCCCGAAGCTCACGCAAGACGCCACTCGGGCCAAGGGCGCCCAGGCGTGTAACATCCTGTGTCAGATCAAGTCCATGGCGGCTGCTTGCCATCCATATTTAATTCTGTCAGTCTGTTAATTTTTCACTATGTTTGCTATCAAGGGCCATTAGAGGTCCCCAGGAGCCGAGCCCAGTGAAGCGAGAAGTACTTCATGGCGGAGTGGACGAGGCTTGAAGTTGGGGTGTCCCACTTTCCCATCCTGTCACCGAGCTCTGGCCTTCCCCACCGGCAGCACAAATCCTGAATAAAACATGATCCCGTTCGGAGCTGATCTGCCTTTTCCCCCTGTCAGAATTGGTTTTCTTCCAGAAGTTCACTTTCTTTTTATGGAGGCTCCATTTTGTTTTTCTAAACTTTCTCTGCAGCCTTGGTTTTGTTTCCAGGGCACTCAGAATTCACATACTTTCCGATGGTATCTGGGTGCCCATTCCTAGGAAAGGAGGCCCCGCCCCGGGCGGATGCCAGCTGGCCGAACCACAGCCTCGCCCTGGCACACACCATGGCCACACGCTGCCACTCTTGCTCTGGGCCCTCGGGGTCCTCTTGGTGGGGTGCTGGTCTCGAGTCCCTCTACCCTAACTTCTTCTAATGCTACAGAGGGAGGGCTCAGGAACTCTGGGCCATGTGAGATCAAGTTCTAACAAAAAGAAGGAAATAGAAGAGCTAGGTTAATGATGATGACTCCGGGCCAAGGATTGTACTCCTTCCCTCAGAATGACCCCATCAAGTAGATACTCATTCTTCCTACCTAGAGATGAGGAAACTGAGCTTCAGGGAGGGTTAAAATAAACTTGCTTAAACTCCCGAAGGTAGCACAGTGGGTGGAAATGGTCATTAAAACTGGCCTGTTTTGATTTTTTTTTTTTTAAGATTTTATTTATTTGTCAGAGAGAGAGGGAAAGCGCGCGAACGAGCACAGGCAGACAGAGTGGCAGGCAGAGGCAGAGGGAGGAGCAGGCTCCCCGCCGAGCAAGGAGCCCAATGTGGGACTCGATCCCAGGACGCTGGGATCATGACCCGAGCCGAAGGCAGCTGCTTAACCAACTGAGCCACCCAGGCGACCCCTGTTTTGATTTTAAAACGAGTCCTGATTCCATACCAGATCCTCTGCACCATCCTAGTGGGACGGTCTGACCACCTGTTTGTTGATAATCTCAAGGATGAGGTGGGCTCATGGACTCCGGGAGGAGCGTTCACTGTGAAGGAGGCCGGGGAGCTAAAAGTCACAGGCCCTGGGAAGTTTAGCCTTACAAAGGACAAAATGAAACATGCTTCAGAGACCTGAAAGACGGTGCCCCAAACAAAGGAAACCTTGCGGCCCCTCAGCCAGGAAGAGGCCCACTCGGAGCTGCTCTCTCGGTCATGGCAACACTGACTTTGAGGAGAGTCTTGCTGGGATCCCCAACCATGGCCGGGGCCACAGCACCAGGGGCCGCTCAGGTTTCTTCACTGTGGTGAATCTGGAGGCTTGGCGGCAGCAGTAGCTCTGGCCAAAGGAGCCAATCATCCCCAGGCAGCCTGGCGGGAGGACTTCGGACAGCTTCTGAAGAGGCCCGTGAGGACGGGCCGAATGTTTACAGCTCTCATGGCCTAAGGGCTCCCGAGTTCTCCAGATACCGAACAGCAGAGGAGGGGATGAGGAGGACAGAGAAGGTAAACAGGAGGTCATCTGCTTGGCGGGGGTGAGATCCCCTGGGGTCTGGCCAGAGGACTATGGAGACTAACTTCCCAAGGCACACGAGGCGACACTGCCACCTGGAAACAAGGCCAGGCAGGACTCTAATGGAGGGACTGTGGGAAGAAGGAGCCACAGAGTCCTAACGGAGGGACTGTGGGAAGAATGAGCCACAGAGTCCAGGGAGGAATGGGCCGGATGACCCGTGGATCGTTCTCTTCTCCAGTTTCTCTGATAGGAAAGCAAGATAAGGCAGCAGCTGGAAAGTTCAGGGACAACGGGTTTGACTGAAGCAACACACAGGAACCACTCGCTCTCTCTGGGAATTCAGCTGTTTCCCACTCTTGATCTATTTCCTGTCAGGGAGAGGTTTTCTCCTGACAGGCGTGTCCGGGCCTGGCTGTGGGGGGAGACTTCCTCTGGGGACGAGTCTCCCGGCGCTGGCACAGGCTGCAGAGACTTCGCTGCTGGATGGAGGGTGGGAGCTGTCACTGGTGGCTGTCCCCAGATGCCTCGCCTTTCTCACCTGTCCATTTATTCTTTCCAACCCCTGGCCTTCCATCTGGCCGCAGCCATGAGGGCTCTGGCTGCCTCAGTGTGGTCAAGACGGTGCTGGATGCCTGGAGCGTTCGAATGATCACAGCCTGGTGGAGAGCTAGGCCTACGTTTCCTTCTCCTTGTTGAAAATGTACATGCTCCTTAAAAAAACTAACATTTATGAAGCGCTTACTATGTGCCTGGCTCTCTTGTTCCAAAGATCTTAGTTACTTACTTGGGAAAGAGACTGTGAGAGAGAGAGCACCAGATGGGGGAGGGTCAGAGGGAGAAGCAGGCCCCCCGCTGAGCAGGGAGCCTGAGGCTGGGCTTGATCCTAGGACCCTGGGACCCTGATCTGAGCCTAAGGAAGATGCTTCACTGACTGAGCCACCCGGGCGCGCCCAGGCACTCTTGTTCTACATGAGGAATTCTTAGGCCCACTTTACTGAAGCCCAGAGAGGTTAAGTAAGGCACTTGTTCCATCGAGGTCACAGAGCTGGCCCAGGACAGGGGCAGGGTCTGAGCAGGTAGCTCCACAGCCCGCACTTCCAACCCCGTGCTCCGGCCAGGCTCAGCCCTCCTGAAGAACTCGAGTTTGGGCACAGGCCAGGCCTCTTGGGGCAGACCCAGAAACAGCCCCGAGGTGGTCTGGGAAAGGACAGGGGGCTCTGTGCTCCTTTCTAAGTGGCGGACACCGGCCCAGAGCTGACAGGAGGCTGGCACTGGAAGCACAATGCCTGGCCGGCCTGCCCCCACCTGGCCTCGAGCGGGAGGTGAGCCAGGGGCTCCTAGACCAGAAAGCTGAACAAAACCAGCACATTCAGGAGACAGAGCCCAGGGGCAGGTCCCCCTCACTGACCGACCTTCAGAGAGCAGGCGGTTTAAAGGGAAAGGCACATTATCAGAGGATCCCCAGTCTCACTGATGTCTAAAAGCAACTTAAAGCCTTGGGCTGATCAGCCCCCAGAGGCAACCTCTGCAGCCCCTCAAAGCCCTGCTCTCCCAATCACAAGCCCACGGCCGCTGGACAAAGCCAGGCCCCGAGGACCAGGTCTGAGGTGGTAGGAGCTGGTGCCATCCCGTAGGCCAATGCCCTGAATGTCCCCATTCTTCCCTACCCCCCTTGCCTTCGAGAGGCGGCCGGCTGCTGGGGTCCCGGCGGGCCTTGGTCACGGCTCCCGCTGCAGGACCAGCCACCCTACAGCCCTGCTGAAAACTGAAGCGGCCTCACCCTGTGAGGGCCGCCCCCTGGGGGCTCCCCCAAGGCCACACTCCCACCTGGCCTGCCCCCTGGGCCATGCACTTGAGTGACACCCCGGGCCAAACCGGACCTCCTGTGTCTCAGTCCACAGGACATAGTCAGTGACACAGAAGACGCTTCATGAAATTCGTTTTCATAAAAAGGTGTAAAGATTCAGTTCGCAGTCGCCTCTTGCAGAGTAAACGCCTGGATCCGGCGGGCGGACGGGCAGCGACACAGTGTTCCTGGCCTTTCTCTCCCCCTGTGATCTCTCTTCCTTCCCTATGTGTCTGGATCACTTTTCCTATGGTCCATTTTTATACTGATTTTGGGTTTAACCTTTACAATTTGTCCAGTGTGTCACAAGGCACCTCCCAAGGGGCACGTCCCGCCCTGGGAAGTCTGTGCTCCGATTTTAGAACCTTCTGCTGACGAGCAGAAGCAGGTGACGGGTTCCAGCCGTGACTCACGGCAAATGAGGCCTCTGAAGAAGGAGCAGGTACCGGGGAGTTTCTCTCTCAGTCCTACTTACCTGGATGAGCTTCTGGCCCAACAAGGTGGCTCTGGTCAAGGGTAAATGCTCTGCTTCTAGAATGTAATGAGAACAGTGGCTTTCTCTCTGCCCCGTCAGCAACAAGACTGAATGGCACCAAGCAAAACCGCTCGGGGACGGAAAAGGCTGAACTGTGCGAGGACGACGCGGCAGAAGTGTGGGCTTGAGAGCAGAGCTTTCCTAAAAGCCATGGACGAAACCTGCCCTCCAGCTCACAGTGACTTTCAGAATATATTTAATAAATTCCAAATACCAGTGACCTTGAAAATAAACAGGACGATCATGTCTATAAATGTTAACGATCTTCTTAGAACTCCGCTGTTTGCTGCATCGAGATGTTCTTTCATCTCCACTGAGGACACGGCAGGACTGTAGCCCACGGTCCCATGACCTTATACGGTGACGCCTAAAAACTGGGATGTGGTGTCAAACGGGCATCTTCAATTTAGAGATGGAGGCGCCAGACCACAGACAGAAGCCGGAGCAGAACCAGAAGATGTGACTCCTGATCGTCAATGACAGTTCCTGCCCCTTGGGTCCTCCCTCCTCTGGATCAGGGTGGACAGACCAGAAAACACACTTTTTTGCTTCCAACAGGCTTCCGATAGCCAGACACACCATCCCTACTGAAGCAAGATCTCCTGGCAGAGCCAAGCCACAGATGCGAGGCAGAGAATCTTCCAACGTCCAGTTCTTGATGGTTCGGGAGCCCAAGAGACCAGAAGCAGCAGTGAGGCCTTGGCTCTGGGCCAGGTCACCGCTGGATGCTCTGAGGCCTTCTTCCACGTGGTGTGTGCTCAGTGTCACGGGCCCAATTCTGCCTCGATCTCGGTCAGAGATAACCTCTCAGATCCAAACTCGCATCACCATGAAAACAAAACGCTGACGTCTACTTGAGATCATTTTTGCTCTGATTAAAATTTTTATTGAAATCTCTCAAACGTTACCAAGAAATAATTTTTGCAAAACAGGGGAGCGGGGAGTAGCTAACAAGCAAATTCAGCATGGGAGCTCCCTCTGCTGGTCTGCAGTAGGCTGGTATGTTACAAACACATTCCCAGAGACAAATCTAATTTGCTGGAGAAGTGGACAAAAGACAGGTGTGTTGGGCTTTGCCTCAGGAGAGAAACACTAGAAGAAAAAAAAAATCCAAGTCTCAAAACAGAGCATAACATTGCTAAGAAAAGCAAAATAATATAAAAGCTTCTCCAAAGACATACAGTAAGCTCTCCAAACAGAACTGAAGTCATCCACTAAGGGTGATTCATTTTTGTCTTCCCCACTGCTCTACCTCCAGTTAATAAGAATTTCTCTCAGGCCCTTTGGGTGAAGGTTAAGTTCTGATTCCCTCGTCTTTGCCTCCACGTCTCTTCTTACAGGCTTCTCATCTACTTAGAGAAGACAGATCCAAGGAGTCAGTGGAGTGAGGCCTTTCCAAAATTCCAACAGAGTAAGTCTTTGGTGAGCCAGCACTGAGGCGTGGAAAGAGCAAGGCCTGGGAGTCAGGTGACCTGGCTCCGGTCATGGCAGAGCCACTCGCGACTTTCAAGAACTCTCCATCTTCTCCAGTCTCTCTCCTCAACTGTAAAATGGGCCAGACCTGCTGGATCGGTAAAGCCTCTACCAGTTCATTCTAGGATTCTCATCTTGGACAAAGAAATTTAAATAACCGTATCTGTTCGGGAGCGTTTAGGACACAGAACCCAAGCTTGCTGTGGGAATGACTCCAAACGAATTTTGGGGTTGAGCACAAGGATCTCACTGATTTCAGATGAAAGTTCCACCAACTTGAGGACCGACGTGGCGGAGCCAAGTGGATTCCAGGTTGGGAAAGTCTCAGGATCAAGGAAGAGCCCACAGGGGAGGGTGCCACCATGGGCAACACATCCCACTAGGTCAAATGGTTGAGTCCCTCTAATCTTGGCACTCCCTCTAACCTTTCTCACGATGGGCATGGGCTTTTTAATCTCTTAAAACTCTTCAGTTCCTTCTCCCACACCCCCCATATACACTCTGGATTACATCCATTACATGCAGCCTGGGCAAGTTACCCGGATGTTAGTAAGGCCCCAAAGCCATCATTCCCAGTCTTTTCTGGCCACCGGCCATTCTGGCTTTCCCAGGGCAATGGTGAAAGGCTCTGCGGCCGATTAACAAAGCCACGGATATCAGAGTACTCTGCACATATGGCACCATTCCATGGCGTTAGGAACTTTCGCCTCAGCTGTCAGTTTATCTATACTTAGGCAGTCTAGGAAGAACAGCGACGACGTATCCCCCCGATAGTGCGGGTGGGCCCACAATCAAGAGGGGGCCTGAGTCACTCCCCATCATCTACAAAGTTCTCCCCAAGGCCACTGCGAACATTTAGATGACTCAGCAGAAGATAGCCACAGGTTATGTTTTATCCCCTCTCCCTCCCTCCCCTGCCCCCTGCGAGGAGGCCGAGTGCGGATGAGGACCGAGGGGGAAGCAGCAGCGAAGGAAGGGAAAGCGGAAAGCACAGCTGGTCTGGACCCCGGGCCCTCGGGCTCCGAACCCCAGGGCTGCCAAGTCACTTTCTGTGCCAGCGGCTCTCACCATCACCATCTACCTTTCCCTCACTCCGGGTACAGCTTTCTACCTCCTTCTGCCAACACCTAGCGTCACCACCTCGGGGGGGGGGGAGGGGGGGCGGTGCCAGGCACCGAGGCGCTGTCTTTGTTGCCTGCACGGCGCCTGGGAGGCTGGTCCGTGTGCGCGAGCACACAGCCCCGAGAGCTCGGCACACGGCCGGACGTCTACGCAGCCAGCACCTCGCCCAACCCCGTGGCGTGGACGGAGACCAAGGGCTGCCTGTCCGTGCTTTAGATGACACCGTGGGCTCTGTGCAACACGAAGAGTTCTCAGTCAGAAGGAAGAGTTTTCTGGGAAGCTGTGTATTTCGTCCAGCCTTGAAAATAAACGCTAAGCGAAACAAACAACCCCACCTGTCTGTCCAGGCCAACAGTGTTTCCGAGACCAGGCGTCCCTGCTTTTAGAGGAGTCACACATGCGCTACAACGAACGGCATCTATGTGCTCTCCTGCCGCTGACGTCACCCCGAATCCTCTCCTTCCTCATCACTACTGCCTGCGCTACGAGCAGAAGTGACAGCCACGTTGGTTTTCAAGGGGAGAGGGAGGGCTGGTACGTACGTAGTAACCTTTGCGAAGCAACAAGAACGTTTATTTAACTAAGAAGGGAAGTGGGTCCAAAGAGAGACCTTCGCCTTGACCTGGAATTACATCCTCCACACTACACTGCACCTCCTCTTCTAAAGGTGGAAAAAGGAACCTTCACCCTTCCTGTAGCATCTGTAAGCTAGCACATGGTCTTCCTGCAAGCTTCCACCTTTCCGCTCCGGTCGCTAGCTCTCCCAGAACACGCAGCAGAGATCTCTGCACACACACATACGCGCACGGGCAGGCTCCGGCGAGCAGCGCGCCTCCCTGGGCAGCCCCTTCCGCCCGGCCAGGCAGGCGCCACTACGGTCTAGGGACGCCCTCGGGCTGGCTGGGGGCCCGGGGGTGGGGGTGGGACCTGCGCCCCGTCTCCCGTGTGCGGTATGAGGGTGAGATCATTAGGGAAGAGAGAGGTGTCATTTGGGGCAAACGTCAGGCAGGGGGTGATATCATTGCTGTCAGACGGGCCTCGGGTCCCGGGGGGGTGCCAGCTTGATTTAGAGGGGACCATTCATCTCCGGAAGGGGGTCTGTTAGCCGACAGGTGTTAGTTGTACGGTGTGCTCCGGGGAGCCGGGCCTCAAAGGACCGGGGGTGGAGAGAGTGAAGTCGTGGCCGATGGGCATCAATTACCTGGGCATGCAGTGAGGCGGGGTAGGTGAAAGCAGGAGGAGGTAGAGCAGGCGCTAACTCCGCCGGGTACAGAGGGTACGGGGCCCACACTTCAGGGCTACTGGGGTAAAGTGCAGGCACTGTGAGCTCATCTGCAAGAAAAGAATAAGGGAAGAGTTAGTGGTCACCAAACAGCGGTTTTCAAATCAGAAACACAACACCGAACGACCCCGAGCCCCCCGCAGTGCCAGAGGTCAGATTACTCTCGTGCTTTCAATGACCTGTGGCTTCCGGTCCCCGAACGCCAAGCAAGGGAATGGGGAATCCGAAGCGGGGGAAAGCGGCAGCCATCTGCTGCCTGTCCGGCCTGCTGGGATCGCAGGCCCGGGCTCTGCCTGGACACTCTGATGTCCTTCCAGCCGTGGCTGGGGACCACGGGAACAGGGGGGATTTCCTGCCCCAAACCGCACACGTGGCCCTCTGAGGGCCAGAAGAAGAAAGAGAACCGGCAGGACACATCCCGAGAACACCCACTGCAGAGCCTTCGGGAGAACGTGGCGGGGCCGCGGCGGGACCCAAGCCAGGGCAGGACTTCCCTGTGTATCAGTGTGATTCCCAGTGACAAGCACACCAGGGCCGCCGCTGTGCCCGCAGGGCATTTACGATGTCAAAAATGCCGAGGAGAGAAGTGAAACAGCCTGGAGTATCCTGATAAAAGTTAAACTCCAGAAGATGCAAACTAGAACACTCGCAGTTGCCGCTTAGGCTGACTTATTTTCTAGGGGGAAGAAAGCGAGTCGTGTTGCCAACGGGCTGGTCTGAATCCGCTTCCATTCAGGTCAAGCTGCAGTTTCCCTGACTGGAGGGCGAGCGCCCGGGGCTCTGAAGGTACCAGGAAGCCATCCATTAAAGTAACAGCCAACACAGGAGGGAGCGTCTCAGCGGAGAAAAAAATAACCTCAGTCGATAGTCAGCAGTCTGGGCTCTGAAGCAGTGATCTCAGCACGCTTTTATCACCTGTCAAAGCTGCAATCGAGCCGGCCAAGCGTGCTCCCCGGGGCTGCCAAACGAGTCGGGGAAAGGCGACTGTCCTAAAGCCATTAGTGACTCTGCCATTCAGAACTTTCCAGAAGTCTACAAGTACATGCGACCCAAGGTCGAAAGAGTCATTTCTCTCCTTCCCGCGTGTAAGAAGCCACCCCAGGCCTGCTCATTCCAGGTCTCCCTCGTCCTCCCCAGCCTCCCCCCTCCCCCAAACTATGGCTCTGGGCAGGGTTTTCAGTATGGAAGGAGCTAGAAACAGGAAACGTTCCCGAGTGTGAAGTGGGGACTGCTCTATGGAGCACCCGGAAAGCAGCTGGTCTTATGGGTGCACAGGGACCTGCTGAGTTTTCCACAGCAAGCCAGCAAGGCAAGAACTACGGACAACATGACGGGGAGTCCAGGGCTGCCGAGGGACTGTCCATTCAGAGGGCCACGGGGGGCCCCACCAGCGTGGAGGGCTACACTGTGGCTACCCAGAGGCCCTGGCTCCCTCTCTCAGTTACAAAGTCCTCTTCGGCTTGGTGAGGGGAGTGCAGACCACATTAGCTTAGACTGGAGAGCCTCGCCCAAAGGGAGGACTCCTCGTTATTATTCGAATAGGAACACAGGAGCATCCCAAGCTTCTTCGAATGGTCAGGTCTACACCACCTATTTCCAGTTCTAGAGTGCGTGGTTTCAGCCAGAAAATTCCTTACGGAGGGGTTGGGAGAACGCTTCACAGACCCCTGTGTTTCCGGTCATGACGAGACCATATGATTCCCATTAGAGCAACTCTTGAGGGAGCTCCGCTCGTGGAAACTAACTGCTGCCAGAACCCAGGCCTCGGATTTTAAACAAACAACCATTCTCAGGAATGGCGAGCTATTATTGTTGTCGGTGGTACTGTTATTTCAGCTACCATGCTATTTTAAGACATTCTGAGTCTTTTTTAGAAAAAAAGTCAGGACTGTCTCAGGACCTAGTGCACAAATGTCGTAGCCCGTGTTGCTCAGCCCTACCTACTGCGACGGCAGACGACTGACTCTGCCATCAGACAGGACGAGGCAGGGCCCGCAGCCTGATGGCAGCAGCACTTCCTCCTCCTGTGGCCGCGCAGGAACTGGCCAAGCTGGGGGTGCTCGAATCTGATCCACTTTCCTTCGGAAATTTTAAAAATGAAATGAGAGGTCTCTGAAGATATCTGACCCGAAAGAGGTAAGTAATGGGGATGGGTAGAGTCAGGATTTCAATCTCAGCCTTGACGGATGGGATTTATGATTCCCAGACATTTCCACACACAAAGCTGCTGAGTAACAGGAGAAGTCGGGTAAGTGAAGAGGAGGTGCAAGAGAGACAGGAGTGAGCGCGCATTTGATCGGGTCTCTCCTTCCTCTCCCTCCTCCCTGTGAGGAGTCTGGAGTTACCATAAATGGCAAGAGACATGCAGTGCAGAGTGTGCTGGCCAGGAGGAGGGTGAGAAAGATGAGCTCAAAAGGTGCCAGTGGAGATGCTCTGAGTTGGAGAGCACTGGCAGAGAGGAGGGCAGCGAGAAGTTCTCACGACAAGTTTCCAAGGATTGGCTAGTGAGAGCCCAGGACAGGAGGATCCAGGTCTTAACCAAGTCTGCAACCCTGGGGCCAGCTCTGAGACTAGCATTTAGTGTGCAATACTGCTTGTTGGGCAGAAGAGTGCCTGGTGGGAAATTCTAAAAGCTGTTTAAAGATACACCACTGTTTTATTAAAGGAGATTAGGAAGTATCCATAGGAACGAGATCTAAAATTTTCCAATCCGTTTAGTATTTGTCACACTAAAACAAAAATGAAAAAACCAGCAAAAGAGCAAAAGGAGGCTCAAACCAGAACAAATTCTACAGAACAATTATTTTCAAAGTTCAAAATAAAAGCAGTGGAACCCTTTTCTTCAAACTAATTTTTCCCAGAATCCCTTTTTAAAAAATTTTTAAAAGGAAAATTTATTTCTTTGACACAGAGGGAGAGAGAGAGAGAGAAAGCGAGCGCACAAGCAGGGGGAGGAGCATCAGAGGGACAGGGAGAGAAGCAGGCTTCCCATTGGGCAGGGAGCTCCATCCCAGCACCCTGGGATCATGACCTGAGCCTAAGGCAGGTGCTTAACCGACTGAGCCACCCAGGCATCCCAAAGTGTAGCAAATTTTAGTTGACTTAGTGGTGTTACGGTCGAGCTGGATGACCTCAACCCCCACGACAGCCCAGAAGGTCTGCTAGGGTTCCAGAGAACAGTCTGAAAACTGCTCTCAGAACTGCGCTCACCCAGGGACTAAATGGAAAGGAAGCTCCGAGCTCACACCTACAGCTCTGGGAAACCCACCTGAGAGAGGGCCATGAGCCCCTGGAACAAGAGGAAGAAACCAAAAACACTGCAGCAAGTGGGACAGAAGCCAACAGGCTCTTCTAACACAGGCTCCAGCGCCCAAGGTCCCTCGGAATGCCGCGGGGTCCTCCAGTGCGGGATTTGGGCCTCGCAAAGGGCAAGAAGATGGTTGGTGGGAAGTTTAAGAGGTAAAATGAAAGGAAGAAAGGGGACTAAACCAAGTCAAGCTAGTTGCTCCTTCCTCCAAGCTCCCAAACCCTCTCTTCCCTGGACAACAGCGCCCAGAGTGCGCCAAGGCCGGGAGTCCATGCTGCTCAGGGGGCGGCCACCGCACCAGCACCTGGGCGTGCATGGGAGACACGCAGGCTCTTAGCCCTCCTGCAAGCCCCCCCAGTCACAGTTCGGCCCGCCCGCCTGGGGAATCTGATGTACGCCCACCTTGGGGAACCCCTGCCTGAAGCTGTCTTCTCGGCTCTCTTACTAGATCATTAGATGCTGGAGCAAAGTGTCCCGCATTTTGCTGTCCAAGAGCTCACAGCACTGTTTGCTGGATCAGTGGATGACACACTCCGGCAGAGAAATTGCAAACAAAAGCCATGATCCTGGACTTGCTTTGTGAGAGAAACGGGAGTGTTGGAGCAACACAGACACGACGGGCACCGCGGGGCCAGGAGAGAAGCACGCCTGCGGGAAAGCCGCCCTCACAGACGCCTCCACTTCACTAGGAGGCTGAGGACTCTGAAAACCCACAGCCTCCCCTGTGACAGAACAGGGCAGTGAACTGAAGGAGCTTTTGCCTTTCCGTTCTCTTCCTGGTCGCCAGGGTGGTGTTGAGAAAGTTCCAACAGCAGAAGAGACAGGCAGGCTTTCCACAGCACATGCCCCTCACACGGATGACCGCGCTGAAGGAGCAGAGGCCTGGCTCAGGGGGCTTCACCTTCCTCAGTCTGCCTGTCCTGCTAAGACCTTAATAGGATGGGAGGGCTGAAGAAAGGGAAAGTTTGCTGCTGTGGGCCCACTGGGATGACTAGAGTTGGGGGAGGGGGTGAGACTCCCCCTGACAAGAGAGGCTCCCGGCCCCCCAGAGTCAGCCAGCCTCAGGAGGCCAGAGCTTTTTGTCTAGGCCTAATAGGACCTCTCCTGAGAGGGTAGGTTGGGCCTTTCCCACTGCCCCAGAACCCCCTACATCCTTTCTCCTTTAGCACCTCAGAGGATGAAGTTTTTGAGGGCTCCCAATATACATATGAATAGGCCCTTTTCTTAGCACAAGAATATGCAACCAGAAGAGCTCAATTCTGACAAACAAGGACCAGAAACTTCCCCAACTCCACCTTTCAGTCCCTTTGAAAAGAATAAACTGCAGTGTCTGAGGTCAGTTTAAAGCAAAAGAGCTCAGGAAGATCAACTAGTCTGCCTTTTCATTTTGGATGAGGAAACAAAGTTGCAGAAAGGTGACGCTTCCAGTCTAAAGTCACCCAAAGATGAACAACTCCCAGAAACAAGAGTAAGAGGAACAAGGACAACCTTTAATGAACTTAACCTGAGTACAGTTGAGAGCACAAGTTCCAAGAACTTTAAGTCAGGATTTACTTTGCCTCTTGGATATTTTCATTTGGAAATATTCCACAGCCATCTCCTACTCGACATGTCTGAAACTAAACACAGTCCCTCCAACAGTCTATCCTCTTTGGGTCCAGATTTCAGTAAAAGACGCCACTCGGTTGCCCAAGCCGTGGTGGCCCGGTAGCGTTTCCCCAAGGTCCTACCGAATCTGTCCCACCATCCACTCTGATCTTAATTACCATTGCTGGGGTACTGAAAAGGCCACGCTGCAGCTGCAGGACAACATTTAAAATACACAATTCTGCAATGTCACTCTCCTGCTTAAAACCCTTCTAGGATTTCTCCTTGCTCTCAGGACAGTGTCTGAACTCTGGCTACCATGGCCCAGAAGACCGCACGTGATCCTGCCATGATCTTCTTTGAGACCTAACTCTCACATGGCTCACCATCCCGGGCTAGGACCAGCCCTTTCCACTGTGAGACCATGCCTGGTTCTCCCCCACTTCCCGGCCAGGGGCATTCCTCTCTCTCCTTTCAGCTGGCTAAACCCTTACTTATTCTTCAAAGGTCTCCACTTAGATGTCCCACAGGTAGGCGCAGGGGAAGGGAGAGCACCTTCTCTTTGTTCTGCTGGGTCTTCTATCTCCAGGCCGGGCTGTACCTCCAAGACTGCAAGTTCTCGCTCTTTGCTCACCCAGCACTTAGCACAGACGGTCACAGCAAGTATCAACAAATCAACCATTTGTTCTACACTTGATAAAACCAACGGAGAAAGAACATAATTTCTATCTGGCCCTTTGGAGGCAGTGACCAAATTGTAGGTTAATTCAATTCTACGTGGGAGAGAACTAGACACAGAAAGAGGATATACGTGAGAGCATGTAAACATGACTTCTTAAATAAGATTACATCCCAACCCGGTCTTTTTTTTTTTTTTTTAAAGATTTTATTTATTTATTTGAGAGAGAGAGCATGAGAGGAGAGAGGTCAGAGGGAGAAGCAGACTCCCTGCCAAGCAGGGAGCCCGATGTGGGACTCGATCCCGGGACTCCAGGATCGTGACCTGAGCCGAAGGCAGTCGTCCAACCAACTGAGCCACCCAGGCGCCCCCAACCCGGTCTTAATAACAGTTTATGTTTGCATACATTTTTATATACAACTAAGAGCGTGTGTGCCCATTATCATTTTGGATACCCATTAAAAGCTCTGTGGAGAAAAGGGCAGGAATGGGTGGTCTCATTTTATCAATGAGAAAATAACCTACCCATGGTCTCATAGTTAACTGGTCCAAACTGGGGCCAGAACCCTGGTCTGTTGTCTCGTGGCTCAGGGTCCCTTCCACGCACCATCCTGCCTCCCACTCCCCATTACTGGTGGTGGTCACAGGCCCTAGAGCGCAGGTGGTCTTCATTTCTAGTTACAGCATACTCAATTTACTAGAATACACCCAGGGACAGAGTCCTTTAGGAGAGCTTGCCTGGCAGATGAAGAATTTGGCCAGAAAAAACAAAAGGCCCAAACATAATGAAAAATTCCATTTTTAATGAAAAAAAAAATCAATTTTGAAGAAAAGACTCTTAAACAACCAGCTCCCACTCACACATACTCACAAGTAGCTGATCCATGACTGCTAAGTAAAGCCCTCAAAAATGAGTCTTATGAGGCCGATTCTTTCAAGGACTATCCTATCTGGACACATTCTCTTCTCTTTTTAGGGCTAAGAATGTAGCCCATGCTAGCTTCCATGCCCCAGCACAATGACTAGCTCTGCAAGTGGGTGGAAAAGTGTCTTCCCCAAGTTCACATTTACCTGGAAGCGTTTTTGAAAACAGGAATTCTGCAGGTTTAATTATTTAAGGATCTTGAGAAGAAATCATCGTGGATTTAGGGAGGGCACTAAATCCCATGACTGATGTCCTTAGGAGAGTAGAGGACACAGAAAAGGTGCTGTGAAAACAGAGACAGACCGGGACCATGTGTCTACAAGCCAAGAAAGGCCAAGGACGGCCAGCAGCCGCCAGTGTCAGGAGACACATGAGATGCTTTCTCCCTTGGAGTCTCCAGAAGGAACCAGCACTGACACCCTGATTTCAGACTTCTGTCCTCCTAACCTGCGACAGATTATGTTCTAGCCACCCACTGGTGGTAATTTATTGTGGTCGCCCTAGGAAATGACGGTTCCCAGAGAAGGTCACACACTTTCACTGCCTCCCCAAGAAGAGAAGTGTCAGGGAAGAGTCCGAAGATTTGGTGAAAAGCTCGAGGGAGGTCTTCAGCACCACCCAGCACAAATCACAAATGCAATTTCCGTGTTCCGCACGTGGAGCTAAATGCTGGAGATACCAAGAGAAATCGAGTCTGTGCTCAGCTCTCTTCCACGTCTACCTACTCTTCATGACGGCCCTTGGCCACTTCCATTGTTTCGATTCTGAATTCTCTTTAGGGTAATTCATTAATCTACAGCTACAGAATGTCTACTCCAAGGTAGACATTCCCAACTCATCCACAAGTGAACTATCAATCACAACCAAGTCCTCTTCTCATCTCCCCACATTTTCCTTTATCCCGTTTGTTCAAGTTCAAAGCCTCCTTCGTTTCCCATATCCAAAGAGCTGCTGAATCCTAGTAACAGTAAAGATGACAAAGATACTGATAACAGTGACAGTAACAGTAGTAGCAGAGCAGTAACTAGTGGTTACTGAGCACATAAAATGTGCCACACACTGTGCTGGGAAGTATGGCCACGGGCCCCTTCCCCACAACAAGGAAGCAGAGGTACACGGAGGTTATTGAAGAACCAGCCCGTGACTCACAGCAAGTGGCAGAACCAGGATGTGAACCAGGCATCTCAGTCCCGAATCCAACCCTTCCCTTCCCTGCCTCTCCACACTGATTATGTTTCCTCCAGACCTTTCTATCTTCTCCCTCCCACTCTTGCTTCTACCATCCAACTGCAGGTTCCAGTCACCTAGAACTGCAGGTTCCAGTCACTATTGACTTCAAACTGGCTTCTTGCTAACTTCCACCATCTCCCCACTCCATTTTTTCTCTCATAACACATATTCCTGGAGCAACCTGCAGGAAGCCCAGCCCAGACCCACAAAGGAAGTGCGCCAAGGAAATTCCAAAACCAAGCTGGTCTTGATTCAGCTGGCGCAGAGAGCCTCCCCTCCACTGAGCGATTTTTTGCCATGCGTCTGAGCAGTCACTGCTCTTAACAGTCCCGCTATTTCTTTTCCCTCCAGCTGTTCTAGGCCAAAAAACCATCCAGCACAATCTGTGGTTCAAACAGGACCTGATTCCTGAGCTGAGAGCTGAAGGGAACCCGGAGCATGGAGCATGTGCGGGCAGAGAGCTGCTCCCCCAGAGACTTGATTCGAGTCGCTGGTTCTGTGTTCCTGCTCATCCCCACTGGACACGTGCACTCCTCTTCCGTCCTGAGACCCCCAAAGACAGGGCAGAGGGTTGGCTCCCCGGCCCCTCCCCTAGTCAGGCACCTGAGCTTGGAGGGCTCTCGGCCAGCTTCCCCGAGACCTCGGCTCTCTTAACAACTGCAGTCAAACCTACGTGCGTAACTGAGCTGCAATTCCAGAAAGTGTTGGTTTTTTATCCTTTTAACACTACAAAACTATTCGCCCAGCTCCACTCTGCTCGAGACCCAGCGAAGCTTCCCGAGGCCGGACTCCTGCGCCGCTGTTCTCGCAAGTGTGCCCCGGACATGGGCGCTCGGTAAATACTTCCTGAATGAATATACCCTTCCTTCTGCGTGGTGTACCTACCCGCCTTTCTTCTGTTCTAGAACACTGATCAGTTAAAGCCAGTCTTCTGCCTCTTCTGTTGCCTAAACAACCCTTTCCATCCATGGCAGAGAATTTAAACTGGAAAGGGACTTCAGTATTGCCCGCGTGAGCGAAGTGTGGCGAGCGAGTGGGGCCATTCGCATATCAAATGGTAATAATAAGGGTATTTACACAGCCCGACCTTTGTGCCAAACACTTCAGAGACTTGAACCTGTTTATTCTCCACAGCATCCTCCTGAGGCAGGTTCTGCTAGTGTCATCTCGCTGTCACCAATGCAGGATGGTAAGGGCTTGGAGAGGTTAAGTGACAGGCCCAAGCCATGTAGCTGCGGCGAAGCCATGATTTCAGGATAGACCATGCGGCTGCAGAGCTCATGCTCTCACCCCCCAAACTCTAAGGCCTAACTTCTTAACCAAGTTAGAAAGGGTACGTCACTCCCTTCACAAACGAAAAAGAAACTGCTGCTGTGGGGTGGAAACGTGACAATTCTGATCTGCTTTTCTGGGCCATGATGGTATTTAATTAAAACCTAAATTTATGATGAGAAAAGCGTACTCAAGAGGTGATTTTCACCTATGTTTTCCAAAGAATAGTTAAGAGACACACTCTGTGTACAAGGACACCAAATAAAAGACAAAGGAGCCATGAGGCACTGCAGGTTTGGGTCTCGGTGGACCGGTGACAGACTTCAACAACCCGCGCTATCCACAGAGCCCTGGGGGCCGTAGAAAGGAAGGAAAAGAAACCTCTTCTTTGGGGCGCCTGGGTGGCTCAGTGGGTTAGGCCGCTGCCTTCGGCTCGGGTCATGATCTCAGGGTCCTGGGATCGAGCCCCGCATCGGGCTCTCTGCTCAGCGTGGAGCCTGCTTCTGCCTGCCTCTCTGCCTACTTGTGATCTATCTGCCTGATAAATAAAATCTTAAAAAAAAAAAGAAAAGAAAAGAAACCTCTTCCTTCCTCTGGAGAATGTTCAGGCTTTTCCTAAAACTACCAGTTGCCACTCACCTTTTTTTTTTGGTGAGGGAGGGAAGCTAACACGGGGGAAGTATTTTCGAGAACATGGGTGGCCCAAGTGTCTTTTTCATGACACTGCTACTTGAAGAGACCCTCTCTCCAGTCTGTACCCATGGATCAACCGCCAAACCATCTGATTAAACCCTAAGTTTCCTGAGGAGGCTGTGTCTGTTTCGCTCACCGCCGTATCCTGGGTGCCTGGCGCAGCACATGGGATGAGCAGACATGCATAACTTGCAGGAAGTGCTGTGGTAGGCACAAATCTTTCAGTACACCTTTTTTCCCATCGAGGTTAAGTTCTGAGGATAGAAAACCTATGTCTAAGGTGATGAGCACTTTTTTTAAAAGGTCTTTTTTGAGAGAGAGCAAGCGAGGGAGGGAACAGAGGGAGAGACTCTCCAGCAGACTCCCCTGCTGAGCACAGAGCCAGGAGCGGGACTTGATCCCATGACCCTGAGATCATGACCTGAGCCAAAATCAAGAGTCGGACCTCAACCGAATCAACCACCCAGGGGCCCCTAAGGTGATGAGCACTTTTAAGGACCTTGGTATATCTTACTGTGTGGAATGGTTCCCCATATTACATGCCCAACAGAGATACATCTGTACCAATTTTTATTTTTTTTAATATTTTATTTGAGAGAGAGAGCATGAGAGGAGAGAGGTCAGAGGGAGAAGCAGACTCCCTGCCAAGCAGGGAGCCCGATGTGGGACTCGATCCCGGGACTCCAGGATCCTGACCTGAGCCGAAGGCAGTCGTCCAACCAACTGAGCCACCCAGGCGCCCCTGTACCAACTTTTTAATGATGACTCCCAATGGTGTCATATTTAACACAAAACTAAACAAAAACACTATTATCCTCAAAATATCTCTCCATTATTTTAACATACGCTTCTTTGATAGTTAAAGTTGAACCGATCTGTAGTGGAACAGGTGCTGCCCAGAGAAGTCTTCAGTAAGGCAGGATGCTCTCCTGAAAACCTAGGAGGGACCAAATACCCTTCCAACAGCTCCCTTAATGGTACACGTGTACCCTGATCACTGCCCCTATCACTCAGACCGAAAACGATCGCTTTCTGTTCCTTTCTGATTTCCCAAATTGTAATCACCTACTCCCAGCACCCAGGTTTAGTGCACAAAGGCTATTCAATCAAAGTCTGTTCAGTTTAACTGATATTACCGAGCGGCTGCAATTTCTTACACTCTCAAAATTGAGAAACATATAATCAAGGCAAGGATTCCCAGTATAGCACCTTTTCTTGACTTTTAGGAAAATGTCAGTGTAAATCTGAACAGGTTCCAGTCTGGATAAAAAAGACAGAAACTTCAGTAACTTGTCACAGCTACAGTTTTAAAGAGACTGAAACTGAACTGATTTAGGGAACTGAGGAGTCAGAACCTCAAAACATACCTTGGAGTACAAACACCACGAATCCAGACATGGAGAAGCACGGTGGCCACAACCTGGGGCCCTCGAAGCCCTCGGGAGGATCGGGGAGCCGGACCTCATGTGTCCCAAGCACGAACGTGCTTTCCCCCAACTGCTCCTGCCCTCCACATGGTACTCGCGGGAGACACGACCTAATGAGGACTCCATCTCTCAAGGTGCTGTGGTGATCGTTATTTGAAATAGAATTTTAACACCGATCTGAAGGCCGGATCATCACCACCATCCTAGAGGAAGCCCTCCTCGGTCTATCAGACGCCTCGGCCCCGCATGGCCGACGGCTGCAGCAGAGGCTGCCAAGCGCCGCTCTGTGCTGGGTGGGTTAAACAGCTCTTTCCAGGAGGCTAAAAATCCAGCACTTCAACGTGGAAAACCTCACGCTGCCCATCACTGTGAATGCGAAAAACCTATAGGAACAGAGCCGTCAGCAGACCCGGAACTTGCTGTCCACACGGTGTGTTGCTAGCACACCGAAAATGCAGAAAACGCCTCCACCTCCATCTGCCCCGAACACCTCCCTTCCTTTATTCGTTCAGCTTTAGAATCTAGTGGGTCCGATGAAATCCCAGGTGCAACGCAGAACTCCACCGTAGAAAGCTCTGCTGCGGTCTCTGAGCTGCTTCCCTCCGTCCCTCTAGGCTCTCAGAGGCGACAGCGGTTCCAAATGACCACCTGATGGGCAACTCTACCTGCGTACGCTGTGATGGCACCAAACAAAATGCTTTCTCAGGGTCCTGAACCAGGAGGACGAGATGGATGAAGAAACTGGGCAGTCACCCGTCAGAGAAACAAAAAGGAATGAAGCTAAGGTTTTGTTTAAAGATTCTATTTATTTATTTGACACAAAGAGCAATCACAAGGAGGCAGAGAGGCAGGCTGAGGGGGTTGGGGAAGCAGGCTCCCTGCTGAGCAGAGAGCCCGATGCGGGGCTTGATCCCAGGACCCTGAGATCATGACCTGAGCCAAAGGCAGAGGCTTTAACCCACTGAGCCATCCAGGCGCCCCTAAAGCTAAGGTTCTTAACGGCAGCTCAGGGCCGGCATGAGTGAATACATTCTGGTCTCCAAAAGGCTAGTCAGGGCTACTTTCTCAAATTTTACCACTTCTCTGGCCATGCGTGCAGTGAGTATACGAGTATACGAGGTACCAAGCGCCGGCCAGATGCCGGGTGAATACCACCATCTTTCATTTTTCCAGCCCAAATGAGGGCCAGTGATGCTGAGCTCCGGGAGGACCTCATTCTTTACAAACTGGAAAGGGGATTCCTATTTACCGGAATGTATGTGGGCGATCCCAGGGTAGGGTGGGGAGAAAAATGTACTTGAGGAAAACTATGTGGAAACGGAACTCCTTCTTAATTTCACAGTGGCAGGCTATTAGGAAGATGTGACAGGTCATCCAGAAAGTGCTGGAAGAGCTGTAAAGTCTTCGGGAGCCAGCCAATGCTCACTGAAAAGAAAACGGATGAGAGAAGAAACGACTGACCCTCCTGTGGCAGTGTAACACGTGAGGTAATCCCAGAAATGTGGTCAACAGTGACTCAGTGAGTTTCCCCTGAACAGTCAACCCGGCGCTTCTCATCTTTAAGTCTTTCAGTTGTAGGCGTTGCCAGCTGCACAACCTCGGACAACGGACCTGATTTTCTGGGCCTTGGTCTCCTCAGGTAAGAACAGAGTACCGCAGAGCTTCATTATGAAAAGGAAAGGAGAATGTGAGAGGCACAGAGGAGGTGTTCGGGGTCACACGGCGTCCGTTAGCGAACAGCAGCAGTAAGCCACGCTGACCTTATCAGGAGGGGAGGATGCGATCTGGAGTGTAAATGAGGTTGTCTATGCAACAGGAAATCTATCCTCACTACCAGAAAATTCCTTGGTCCACCACACTGATGGGGGCCAGACCTGCAAAGAGGCGGCAGCAGGGAGTGGAGCTTTGGAATGTGTGCCCTCAGCCACTTCTGTTTAACCCTGTTTCTTCCTCATTCTTTTGTGCCTCACATTTCTGTTCAGCTTTTTTTACTAGGAATGAGTTGATGACCCCTGGAAGATAAGGTTTTGTTCACCACTATGTTTTGTTTTGTTTTTTAAATTTGATTTATTTATTTGACAGAGATCACAAGTAGGCAGAGAAGCAGGCAGATGCTGAGAGAGGAGGAAGCAGGCTCCCCACAGAGCAGAGAGCCTGATGCGGGGGCTCGATCCCAGCTCCCTGGGATCATGACCTGAGCCAAAGGCAGAGGCTTTAACCCACTGAGCCACCCAGGCGCCCCTGTTAACTATTATGTTAACCACATGGCATTTTTTAGTGTTTAAAATAATACATTAAATGTTAATTGGATTTAAAGAAAAAAACAAAGGACACTGAAATTAAAAACAAACAAAATGCTTTTAAGAGCAGATTTCCCTTAAAAGAAGTCTCACTGCCCTCAGCTTCTCTAACGGAAGCTGGTCTGCTCAAAAGGCCCATTTCACCTCAGAATAAAAGCGGCCAAGTTCCTCTGCAGACTGATCTGGCCTGTCCTGGCCACCCAGTCCCGCAGGCTACCAGACTTCCAAGTTACAACAGCACCTCGGAGTGCTGATCCATCTAGCCCCCCACACTGGCTAGACTTTCCCATCTTCTCCCCCATCTCTCTGCCTCGTAACAATCAGGCTTAACCGCTAAGTTTAAGAGCAACCATCAAAAAGCCTCGATGTTAATTGTGCAGGAGGTTAACAGTCACACCATTGACTTGCCAGTAAGATAAACAGCGTGAACTTGGCCAGCACTAACGTATCCGGCCCCGCCTCTCATTCCCGCAGACTGTACTCATTCTTGGGATGTGAGTGCCCTGGAGAGAACAGGGCATCCCAACCTGCTGGAGGCACGGAGCTGCCCAAAGAAAACTGGAGGAGTTTAGGCTGAGCTTCTCTATTTTGGGGAATGATACGTACTTCCATCTCATGAGAACCTGGAGTCTGTGATGGACAAATTACTCGCAAACACCGAAAGACCGCCTGGCAGAGTCCGTCTTTTTCTAGTTCTCCTCTGCCTCCAAGACCAGGAAGATCTGCACGCGAGACCCGGCAGGACGGCTGGCTCGCTCCGGAAGGACTCCCGAGCCTGGGTGCATGATCTGTGCGGGAGCCAAGGGGCTGGTGGGAGGGCTTTGCCTCCCCCAGAGCCAGATACCAGAAGGTTCTTAAGAGTAGAAAGGGGATGCCCAAGTCATCCTGGTGTCCACAAGATCCCTCAAAAATCTAGAACTGGCAGTTGGTTAAGCATTATGAAGATGGTCACACAAGATTTTGAAAAAAAGAATCAAGGAGGAGACTCTTATTGTTCAAATCTAGAGGCTGATTAAATAACAAAAAAATGGCATTTTTTATTGCCACCAAAAGGGATGATGCGAGAGGGCTGTATTTATGAACATGGAGGTTGTTCATGAGACACTCGGCGAAGACGTGACTAGGTTACCGGACACTATATATAGTACAATCCCACTAATACAGACGCACAGATGCTTTGCATGAGGGACCGGGATAACTCACTGGTAGGAGGCCCTAGGTTTAAGCCGATCGTTAGCTATATGACCTGGGGTAAGTTGGTAACTTAAGGCCAAATTTCCTCTTCCGAAAACTATTAAAGAGGAAGAAGGCAAAGGGGTAAGGGGAGGAGGAGGGGGGGAGTACATGTTCTCAGAGGCTAGCATGAAAATTAAATGAGAGATGTAAGAATAATTCTTAAAAGCTCCTGGTGATGGGATGCCTGGGTGGCTCAACCAGTTAAGCGTCCAACTTTCGATCTCAGCTCAGGTCTAGATCTCAGGGTTGTGAGTTCAAGCCTGGTGTTGGCCTCCATGCTGGGCGTGGAGCCTGCTTAAAAACCAAAACCCCAAAACACACCGCAGCCGCCACCCTGCCACAGACAAAACCAAAACAAACCACACCAAGAGGAAAACAAACAAAAACAAAAACCAAAAAAACACAAACACAAAAACCCACTACTTGCGATATAAAACATTTAAAATTTTTATTTTATTTAGAGCCAGAGAACGAGTGGGGAGGGACAGAGAGAGAAAGGGAGAAAATCCCAAGCAGGCTCCACACTCAACGTGGAGCCTAACAACGAGCTCGATCTCATGACCCTGAGATCATGACCTGAGCCGAAATCAAGAGTCGGATGCTTGACTGACTGAGCTACCCAGGCTCCCCTGTGATATAACACCTTTAATAATATCACTATGATTTATCTCTGGATGGTGGATTCTGTGGATAAATATTATCTCTGGATTCTTTTTTGCTCATTATGCTTTCTGAATTTCTATTATAGACGTGTACTTTACCCATATGTTTTGTTTCTTACGGGGGCAAAAATATGGGGTACCTGGGTGGCTTAGTCGGTTAAGCATCTGCCTTTGGCTCAGGTCATGATCCCAGGGTCCAGGAACTGAGTCCCACATCGGGCTCTCTGCTCAGTGGGGAGTCTGCTTCTCCCCCTCCCTTTGCCCTTCCACCCTACCCCACTTCTGCTCCCTTTCTTCTCTCTCACATTAACAAAATCTTTTCTAAAAAACAAGTAAATAAAAGAAGGGGTAAAAACATAGGGGTCATAAAAAAAAGAACACATCGTTCCAACGTTATAAACAACACACACAGGAAATGGGGGTATGAAAACTGAAGATTTTCATTTCATACTTGTTAAATTTCTTGTCAGTAAAAGCACCCAGAAGAAAAAATATCTAAACTCCAGCACACGAATCATTTAAAAAAAAAAGTCCTAACACATGTTACACAACATAGATCAATCCTGAAAATACAAAGAGAAAGAAGCCAGATATTAAAGGACACACGTTATAGGATTCCACTTACACGAAATACCTAGAACAGACAAGCTCACCAAGACAGAAAGTCACTCAGAGACTACTGAGAAGAATGGCAGGGAGGGAACAGGGAGTTACTGGCAAAGAGAAAGCTGTGGAAATAGTGATAATGGTTGCAAAACATTGTAGATATATTTAATGCCACTGAACCAAACACTTAAATGGCTAAAGTGCCAAAATTTACATCATATACATTTTACCACACACAAAAAAGATAATATACAAAAACACACTGAATTATACATTTTAAATTGGTGAATGTAGGGTATGGGAATTATTACTGTTTTTAAAAATTGTTATTTTTTAGGGACGCCTGGGTGGCTCAGTTGGTTGAGCAGCTGCCTTCAGCTCAGGTCATGATCCCAGGGTCCTGGGATCGAGTCCCACGTCCCACATCAGGCTCCTTGCTCATCAGGAAGCCTGCTTCTCCCTCTGCCTCTGCCTGCCATTCTGTCTGCCTGTGCTTGCGCTAATAAATAAATAATATCCTTTTAAAAAATTGTTATTTTTTAGATTTTTAATTTTATGTATCTGACAGGGAGAGAGGGCACAAGCGAGCATGCACGCACAAGCAGGCAGAGCGGGGGCAGTGGGAGAGGGAGAAGCAGGCTCCCCCCTGAGCCAGGAGCCCGATGCGGGACTCGATCCCAGAATTCTGGGATCATGATCTGAGGCGAAGACAGACACTTGACTGAGCCACCCAGGTTCCCCAAAACTCTACCGTAATAAAGTTGTTAAAAACCCAGAACCACCTCGGGCGCTGTGGCCAGATAGACTTACTGGCTTCTGAACCCTAGATGGGCAACTAACCAACTGTTAGCCAGGACATGTTTTTTAAATGCTGAGCCTGACCCCTTGTTTGTGAAATGAGGAGAACAGCTGTACTTACACCACAGACTGTTTGGAAGAGTGAGGAAATAATAAAAAGAGCTTAACAAAACGTTCTGAATGAGACACCATTGCGATCATCACCACGATCATCATCATTATTTTAAACTTCTCATTCCTCAAGATTCCCAGGGGTCAAGCATGCTCTACCCATTGACTCCAGGTTTCACCAGCTCTCCCAAGTCTGTAAAACCTAGTCACCCACCGTGGCAGCAAGAGAGAATGTGGACACATGTCCCGGTTCCCCATCCCAGGACCACTAGGCAAATACTGGAGGGACATGGGGTTGCCCGCCCCACGCCTGGTCAGCTCCCCCTCTCCATTTGCCCCAAATGGGAGAACAAAGTCTCCCAGCAACTCACAGGAGGGATGGATGGAAAGCACACAGAACAGTGCCCTGTTGCAGAGACTGGCCACCCCAGACCACCCGTCCTAAGCAATGGAACATTCCGCACAAGGACAATCCGTCACTAGCAAGGATTAAAACAAATGAAAAGTACCTGTATGACTTATATTGTTAACTGTGAGGAACATGAAGGAAGCAAAGGGACCTTCCTCTCAATCTCTCTCTCCCTGTCCCTTCCCTCCTAGAGCTGAGCCCACCCAGTTCCTTTAACCTTTTCTCAAAGCAACGCCCCTTTCCAATGTTTCAGTCATTTTCCTCGTGCTGGATCCCACCCAAGTTTTTCTTTTCTCACACAGTGCTGAGGCCCAGCATGGGACGCGGGGGCTGGGAACGGTCTGGTAAGTGGATCACAGAGCCTGCAGTCCCTACGGTGTGGGGCTGGGACGGTCAATTCTGAAAAGCTCAGGTCGTGTGAGTAAGCAGGAGCTGTGGGCCAGCGAGCAGGGAAGGTGACAGCAGCTTACAAACATCCCACAGAGGGAAGAGAGACTGTTTGGAGGGCTGTCTCTGGACCCATCATGAGAAGTGATGACAAGGAGGGGAGCATGAGACGTTTGGGTCAGAGACCCGGGGAACTGGTGATTGGGGGAAAGAAAACCAAACCTTATCCAGAATTCCCCCATCCAGGGGCACCTGGATGAAGGAAGTGGGTTAAAGCCTCTGCCTTCGGCTCAGGTCTCAGGGTCCTGGGATCGAGCCCCACATTGGGCTCTCTGCTCAGCGGGGAGCCTGCTTCCTCCTCTCTCTCTGCCTGCCTCTCTGCCTACTTGTGATCTCTGTCTGTCAAATAAATAAATAAATAAATAAATAAATAAATAAATAAATAAATAAATAAATAAAAAAATAAAATCTAAAAAAAAAAAAAAAAAAGGAATTCCCCCATCCAGAATGGGAGCCCCAGGAAAGACCTCTCTGGGCAGCTGTGAGATGTTCAGGGGCAAGACTTCCACCGTGTGGAGACTCCACACCAGCTCCCAGGGCTGTTTCGTGCGCTAGTTGCTCTGTCCTCGCTGCAAATATAGAATGAGAAGCCTGCCTGAGGGTTTGGAGAAACACATCTCAAGGTTTTGCTGGAAAAGTTACTTTTCCCACACTCAAATATCTTTAGAGGAGAATCAGGTCCAAAGGGGCAAAAGGGCGCTGGGAATAGAGGTGGGGGGTAGTACTGGGAACGTTTCTTGGGAGTCCTTGTCCGAAGAACAGGCGACCGTGCCCTTTTTAGGATGGAGCCACAGAGCTCTAGCTGAACCGTCACCCTGGCCCGTTTGGTGATGCATTTGTTATCCTTCATTTCATTTTTACGGGATGAGAAATTACCTAAAACAAAGCCACTGTAAAACCCACTGCTGAGTTGTTAAGTTCTTTCTCCTCATGTCATTCCTCTCCTTACAGCTCTCCGGGAGTTCCCAACCCCTTTGAACTAAAGAGACAACCTAACTGTGGTAAGTTTTCCATATATACCCTCCTTCCTTCCTTCCTTCTTCCCATACCCGCCGCACGCACCATCAACTCCCCTCTAGTGAGGAGTTCCTGAAGGAAGTTAGTCTTGCCCCTCAGCTCTAAGACCCATTCTTCCTCTAGCCTGGAATGAAATCTGCCTCATCCAAGGGGCCGCCATAGAGCTTCCGATGGTTTCCCGAAGGCTGTATGCGCTTCAAGAGTCAGCTTCAGGGCCTCCCAGGCTTCAAAGCCCCCAAATTTGATCTCGGTGGAGTGTTTTCACTTTTTAATTGTAGCATCTATGCTACTACCTTTGTCTTCCTTCTTGAGAACAAAAACTCTAAGATCTTTGTCTAGAAGGAGAGCGATCCCGTAGTTCTCTCCTGACATGTTCCGTAAGCAAGTAAGTATGCTCTGCCCGGGTGTAAGGACTCACTCCTTCCAGAATATCGCAGTCTTTCCGGGGACCATCCCCCAGAAGTCTAGATTCTGAAGGGCTATCATATAAAAACAAGGCTAGAGTTGTTCCATGAGGTCTAGGGAGTAAAAACAGGTGAGTGGAAGTTTCAGGGTATATAGATTTTGGCCAGTTAGTAGCAGAACCAGAGCAAGAATGAATTAATTTAGCAAGCATTTATTCAACACCTACTATGTGTCTGACATGAGGCAGAGCCCGGTCTTACTACTCAGGAAGCTTTGTTACTACAGAGGGAGACGGAGAAACAGCTGGCAGTTTCAATCCAGTACGGCAAGGAATAAAAACAGTTACCAGTAGGGCAATGAATCTACCTTTGGAGAGTCAGATAAGCTTTCTAGAGGATGAGACAGTTAAGGTCTCATCTTAACTTCTGGTCTCATCATACTTCTGAAGGACAAGCAGCGAATTTGCAAAAGGACTGGATTTACAACCAGGGAATGGACACTACAGGTGGAAAGGTAAGAGGCCAAGAGAGCACAGCACGAGCCAGCAAAGAGGCCCCCCCATCCCACCCCCCAGCAGAGTACTGCCAGAGGACAGCTTGAAGGAGATCTCTGGCTGGGGGACAGGAGCAGGGTGCAGACCACAAAGGGCCTGTCCCCCATGTGAAGGAAGCGAGACTCTATCCAGAGGGCAGGCCATGGAGCTCTTCTCAGGCAGTACAGTGATGTGCACCTATTAAAAATACCTTTTCATCAAAAGGTCTGTTATCGTAACTGCTGCTAATCTGGGATTTTAACGCATCAAGTATTTAAAAATAAATCTGTACCTTCTGCATTAGTGGTACGGAACTCTTCCACACACTGTGTAATGGTATTCGGGGGAGAATTCAAGAGTGAGCCAGAGGCGGGGAAGCCTCAGAGAGGCAGGGCGGTCCCCAGTGCCAGTGGGGTGGGAGCTCGATCTGGGTTGGTCCTGAGACTAGCAACCTATCTGGCCTCAGGGTCTACATCTCATCAACCACCTTCCTCTTTAGAATCCAGGATCTACCTACTTATAGTTCCCTCAAAGAGTTTCCATTTTTCTAAGCTCTCATCAGTCCCTTAAACGAGTAACACCAGTCTTTCTAGAAACTGGAGGAAAAAAAAAAACAAAACTCTGTGGTTCCACTTAATCGTGCTAAGGCACTTAATGTTTTTCAAGTATAAAGTCTCACACTTTTATCTGATGGTTTGTATTATGGCTCCAGAATGTTAGATGACTTCAGAGAGGATGCCAGTGAACTTTGAAAGGACATCGTTTACATTTGTTTGTGGTATCAGGTAGCACTTAAAATATATAAACGGGGAGATGTAGGGAAGAAAAACAGAAAGATATCTAAAGTTTCCAGAGGATTACTGAAGATCTTTTCATGGGGGGTGGGAGGATCAAATGGAAAAATGATTGCAGGACTTAAAACATTCAAAAGGAATCACATAGTTTCCTGTCTGCACATCTCTTTTGGCATTTGTTAATATCAGAGTCTAGGTCTTGGGAGAGGCCAATATATTTCAGACTTTTAAAAGTTCGCTTGGATTTAAACTAGAAGTGGGAGACTGCTAATTGCTAAATTTAGCTTCTACACAAAATTACTACATTCAAAACTTAGCTCAACCTTTGAGGGGTAACTATTTGCCAAAAGTCAAATTAAATTGCTATTTTAGGAAAAGATCTTAAATGAAACAAGCCAGAGAAACATTTACTATATAATAAAATGGGTTTTGAAATACCTTTTAAAGACAAGGTTTACCAAACACATCTAGATTGAGTTTCTTCATAAATACAGCCACTGATAAATTAAGAGAGAAGTGCTAGGAAAAACGGTATGTTTAGGTGAAAGATGGACTAAGTTTGGAATGTTCCCATAGGATCCCAGCTTTGGTACTTTTTATAGCGTCAACAAATGGTTTTTAAAGGGCGTGGAAGAAGGTGCTACACAACAGTCAGTCTTTCTGGCCAAGTTTGAAATTAAGGTGCTAAAGCCACTGATGTTTGCTCAGTATATTCTGAAAAACACAGAGGATCAGGCAATGACCTACAGAAATTATAATCAATGGCGGGATCGTTATAAGCACCAGAGAATCGAAATGAGAGGAGAAGCCAGGGAATATTCTGGAAATCATTTTTGTCTTTAACTCTCTTACCTGAACTGTACAGTTCCTTATTTCTTCCCTTCCACCATTTCTAAGTGAAGGAGAGCAATTATCTGGGGCTGTGGTGAAAGGGAAGGAACCTGGTATTATCCTGAGGATAAGACTGAGGAAGGAAGGACTCCTAGACTGAACACTCGCTATTCTACCGTAGGACCTTGGGGAAAACTATGACCCTCCTTAAGCCTCAGATACCACATGTATAAGAACACTGGGGTATTCTAGGACAGTTGCTGGCTTCGTAAATTGGTATAATCTTTACACGAAGCTATTTGGCAAATGTACAAAATGTTTTTTTTTTAATTTCATGAAATTTTTAAAAGTAAATAAACATAAAAAGGAACAGGTAATTATCCAGTAGATCTAGGTAGAGACCTCTGATGGCTCTTAACATTACACAGGGCGAGATAACTAAGCATTATGTGTCTTCTGATGGAAGGACATACTTGCCCTCTGCCCCTGATTTTAACCAGAATCTGATCAACTCTCTGTAACTAACTTACAGAAAATTCAGAAACAGGACCATGCTAAACACCACCACAGAGATGCAGATGGCAACATCCATACTATAGGAAATTACAGGACAAACAATCTGGGCTCCTCAGCAAATACACTGCAAGGGGAAAAGAATGAAGGGAACAAGAAGATTCCTGTAAGAGACCGACCAAATGTAAAGATGGTATAGATTTGGCCTTGATTCACCCAGCTGTTAAAAACAACAAAACATTATGCTAAGAATCTCTCTACTTTTGTTGTTTGAAATGTTCCATAATAAAAAGTTAAAAATAAAAAATTAGAGTACTGTTAAAAATGGTAACACAAGGGCGCCTGGGTGGCTCAGTGGGTTAAGCCTCTGCCTTCGGCTCAGGTCATGATCTCAGGGACATGGGATCGAGCCCCGCATGTGGCTCTCTGCTCAGCGGGGAGCCTGCTTCCCCTGCCCACTCGGCCCGCTGCTCTGCCTACTTGTGATCTCTCTCTGTGTCAAATAAATAAATATTTTTTTAAAAAATGGTAACACAGAAAGCAAGATAACAACCGACATGTAAATGTGAACTCTCTTTTCTTGTCTATCCTCTTGGTTATTGATTATCCCCCCACCCCTGGCCCCAGAAAGTAACAGACCAAGAGAGATTCCACAATTTGTGTCTATATCAAGTGTAATGCAACCTCTGGTCTTCCTAGAGCACAAGAACCAAGAAAAGAAAAAGGTATTTCTAGAGGAATCAGATTCCAAACGACAATCCAAATGATTGTCACATGATTAAGCGTTGAGCTTCACGTCCTCCTGGTGTAGTGGTACCATTTGTAAAGTGCCATTTTATGCAGCACTTAATACATCCCAACGCACATTATCTCATTTTATTCCCATTACAGCTGGGAGTTCATCATTGTTTTAAAGAGAAACCACTAGCTGGGAGGGATGCTCGCATTATTAACTTGAGGGGGAGGAAAAACAGAAAACACAGAACTACCAGCTTCTCCTTCAACCAAATGATGAAGAGATTATCCATGGAAAATAAACCACACTAGTTAAGAAAGCACTGTTCTTGGGACACCTGGGTGGCTCAGTTGGTTGAGCGGCTGCCTTCGGCTCAGGTCAGGATCCCAGCGTCCTGGGATCGAGTCCCACATCGGGCTCCTTGCTCGGCAGGGAGCCTGCTTCTCCCTCTGCCTCTGCCTGCCTGTGCTCACTCTCTCTCTCTCTAACAAATTAAAAAAAAAAAAATCTAAAAAAAAAAAAAAAAGAAAGAAAGCACTGTTCTTACATAGATGTATCAGGAAAGAAAACAAGAAACAGACAAGTGGCGGGTGCCTGGCTGGCTCAGTGGGTAGAGCCTGTGACTCCTGATCTTGGGGTTTTAAGTTCGAGACCCATGTTGGGTATTAGAGGTTAACTTACAAATAAAAATAAATCTTTAAAAAAAAAAAAAGACACTAATAAAGACCTCTTTCAAATTAAATGACCAATGAGTATACGACAAGAAATCAACTTTATTAATAAACAATTAAAACACCATGCCACTTTTACCTACCACACAGAATGAATCCATTTCTATATGATAATTATCACCCAGCTGATGGGGAGAAACAGGAAAAATAGCCATTCTCCTACAGAGTGCCTACCTAGTTTCCACATCCGTGCTAGGCACCATACTTGTTGATGGACTCAGTCTGCTCTTCACGAACACAAGATAAAAAGTCAGTGAACCCAATCAGATCATAACGGAATGATACATCCATACTGTCTTGATTCTGGAAAGCCACCAAATTTTCAACGGTATTAACAAGACTGGAAAAGAAGCAACTAAAGGGCTTATACAAACAAAGAGAAAATGTCAAACAAACCCACCCATATCACGGAGTATCTTCCCATCTATACATTCCATTCCAGGGAGCAAGGTCAGGTGTTAAAACAAGCAGAGGAGACATGTTCCAGGAACAGTCCCATCACTGGCACACTGCTACAAAGGGAACATTTCACACTAATCTAAATATTTAACTTTCTGTCCCTCGAGCTTATTTTTAAAGCGTCTAGTCAAAATCATTGGTCAGTCTGTTTTACGTTTATTTTATGTGCATAGTTCAAAAACACTCTTTTTATGAAATAAATTTCATTTCTTCTTGATGAACATTCTGTTACATGTCCCACCTTTCCATTTTTAGTTTAATGGGGGGAAATTCCTGGGCATGTCGAACTATTTTTCATTACTCTTCTGTTCATATTCTTGATGTTAAGAAGGAAATTACCAATCCTATACAACCACTAATCATCTCCCTAATCAAGGAATCTGGAAAAAAACTCAAAACCCCAAAACACACCAATCTATTTTCTAAAAAATTTACCCTCAACAAGGTTGTAAAAGTGGCCACTTCTGCGGATAAAAAATTGCCAAAGAAACTCATTATACTCCAAGAATGACAGCTCCTATCCAAGCATTTGGAAAACTCCGGGACAAAGGCACAATGCACCAATCTTGAACTACCAGGCAGGAAGACGCCACCACTCATAGGATGGAAAGAAAAGATGGAAATTACAAAACTCCTCCCACTGAGGCAGTCCTGGAATTTCCTTCCTTCAAAAAGATGCCTCTGATTCCCTGCCCCCACACCTCAGGAGTAATGACTGAAACACCCTGAAAATACAGAAACCCAAGTTCATTACGATATTCAAAAGACCTACAAACGCTCAAAACTGGCAATGAAAGGGAAAGAATCAAGCACTAATCTTGCCCTCAACCTTTTTTCTGATAAACTATTTCAGGGTAAACAAACAGAATCAGGAAGGCTGTAAAGATCAAAGATGAGAACAAAGCTGACGGGGACCTCTACGATGGAGGTATCCCACCACTACTACCTGAACCCAGGCCCACCTTCCTATCACCCAACACGAAACCACCCAAACACTGGTGACTTCATCATGTGGCGCCACATAAAAGCACAGGGCATGGGGGAGAATTCCTGACAAGAAAGGTGACCCTCAATTTAACTAACCCTCCAAATCTAATCAACCTTCCAATCTGCAGTAAACAGAGGGGACGCAGGAACGCTAAAGAAAACAAACCAAAAAACCCAGGAGGTTTTTCTTCTCAGGAAGGCAGATGCTTTTTTCAAAGATGCATAAAAAAGGAACAGGCCAAAAGGGTCTGCTCTAGGTGAAAAGAAACCTAAAAGATGTTAACTAGATGCAATATACAGGCAATTCAACAAAACAGAAGAGGAGGAGAAAAGAAGGAAGACACATAAAAAGCAAATTGTGGTGTAATTCTGATGCTGCTTACATATGACTGATGGGTTTCTGGGGTCGATCACATGGTTCTCTCTACATTTTGGTATGCTGAAAACAATGGAGAGGGAGACATCCTCCCCCTAAAGAGAAATCAAACAAAACTTCAAGACACCAATATCTTCTGTATTATTGCCAAAAAACAAGTTCCTTCTGGAAAGGTGCCAAGCAGACACAGAGGCCATGGGGATGCCATGGGTCCTAAGCCGTAAGTGATTTAGGTTATCAAGGGGATGTGGTTTCATCAGAGCTTTGTTTTACAAATAAGCCCAGCCTTAAAGTCACAGAATAATGAGAAATTTTTTTTTTAAAAGATTTTATTTATTTGACAGAGACACACAGTGAGAGGGAACACCAGCATGGGGGGTGGAGGAGGGAGAAGCAGGGCGGGGGGGGGGGGGGGGGAGAGGGGGGGGGGGGGGGAGAGAAGCAGGGCGGCGGGGAGAGAAGCAGGCTTCCCACCAAGCAGGGAGCCCGTTATGGTGCTCGATCCCAGGATCCCAGGACCCCAGGATCATGACCTGAGCCGAAGGCAGACGCTTAACGACTGAGCCACCCAGGCGCCCCAGTCATCAGAATGTTTAATAAAAGGTTTTCCTTTCCCTAAAAAAAAAAATACAGCCTTCTAAAACCAAAATAAAACCACATTCCACTTGCGTTCTGCTGGCCTTTCTCCGTCTGCCAAATGGAGACAATGCTACCTTACAGTTTTTCTCAAGGGTTAGCAATAATGCACGTACGTGCCTTTATTTGGCCCATGGCAGTGGCTCAATTAAATGACAGCTTATAAAAAATCATACTCCTAGCCAATGCCTACAGCCGCAACATCCCGAAGCCTACTACAATCATGTGGGCACAGAAGATGAAACTGCACACCAGCCAACCCCTTGCTTCAGCTTTGTGAGACCACAGCCGGAGGACCCACCCAGCAAACCAGTGCCTGCAATTCTAACCTGCAGAATCTGTGAAACAGTCAGTGCGTGTCATTTTAAGCCCCACCCCCAATCCAGCCTCCTTTATGGGCTTGCTTGGTCCATAAATGCTTATCTGGCACCATCTGGGACCAGCATCCATCTGGTGAGATGTGGGATTCCTTCCGTGAAGGAATAAATAACCAGCAACGGTCTCGTCCTGCTCACCCGGTATCTATGGATTTCCTGGATTTGGCACAAGAGCCCACCCCGGTCCCGCGTAGTCACCCTCTCCTTCCTGCCGCGCATCCCTCTGGCTCCAGAGACCGCCAGCTCTTCCACAATCCCTTGCTTCCTACACTTTCAGGTCTGATGTTCACAGAAGTCCCTCGTTCAGCCTGCAGATCACTTCTGCATCATCTCTGCTTCCTGCGATGTTTCTCATCTTCAGACACGCGGTCAACAGACCTCCAGGAGACCCTCCCCTTCTCCCAGGCTCCCAGCATTACCATCAGCACTTGGCTCTGCCTCCTGCTGCGCTCATCTGCAGGCCTGTCTCCCTCACTAACGTGTAAACACCTCGAGAGCAGAACTGTACCTTATTCAGCTTTTTATCTCTCACCTCCCCTCAAATGTTTGCTAAACTCCGGTGAGAAAACTGAAACAGGAACTCACCATAATGTCCTGAACAGAGCTGTTAATGTTCGACCAGCCTGATCTCCCCGACCTCTGGAGACATAGTTAATTAAAGGACAGAAAGACACTCCTTCGAGGTCAGGCACTAATTGCATTACTTTGTTCAAACCAAGATGCTGCTTCTGGCTCCCGCTCGGTCGCTGCTCAGGAAGGCTGAAGCCCCAGCAGCCACACACATCGTGGGAGGAAAGGGAGGAAGACAAAGGACCTCATAAAGCTTGAGATTCCCACTTCTTACTCTCTAAACCACCACCCACTTTCGCCAGACTCTTCCCCAAGGAAAGGGACTTTGACATTCCAAAGGACGTGACACTCCTTTGTAATCCAGCTATACATTCAGTGATTCCCAAAAATGTGGTCCGGAGTGGACAATGAAAGCACGCATCAGAGCAGCATGTAAAATACAATCCCCATTAAGTGTAACCACGTTTATCTTTGTAGGACTGTCCATCACAACTGTTAAAATGCTCATCTCTGCGGGGTGGTGGGAGATAATTTTCTGCATTCAGCTAAAAAATACACATGTTGGGGTGCCTGGGTGGCAAAGCTGGTTAGGTGCCTGACTCTTAATTTTTGCTCAGGTGTTGATCTCAGGGTCATGAGTTCAAGGCCCTGCACTGGACTCCGTCCTGGGCGTGAAGCCCACTTAAAAAAATACAGATATTATATAAAAAGTTATCTTATTAAAAACCCAATGACTGTTAAGATGCCTTAAACCTCTGTATTTAAAAATTCATCTATAAAACTGTAGGCTAAAAAATACAAGAGAATTTAACACCCTGTGTCTTTAGGTTTAGGAACTTGGAAACATTAATCTGTCGTCGTCCCCCTCCGCTGCCCCTTTTTTAAAAAATCTTTTCCAAGTTTCCTGAAGTGAACTTGTATTCCATTTGGAAATGGGGATGAGGTGGGGGTGATTAAGCGGTGTTGAAAGGTACTCAGGCCAGATCTACTTCCCCAAGGAAGTGGTCTGCGAATGAATGGGAGGCATCTTATCCAGCTCTTTAAACCACCACACATGCACCTATTCTTGGGATGGTCTCCAGAGACTGTAGCATAAATAGAAGCCCGTAGTCAAACCCGGGGCAGGCAGGTGAGCATGCAGGGCCCCAGGCACTGGTGGGGCACTGCTTCCCTCCAGTCTAGCTCTGAATGGCTTTAGCTGCTGCAAACTCAATCACCTGCCCCAAGTCTATGGTAGCCGTCTGGTGACAGCAGGCTCTCCATGCCCTGAGACTATTAAAGACCGCAAAGAGCTTTTATGTGGGTTCTAGGGAGATTAAAAGTTGTAACTTAAATTTTGAAAACATTCATCAATTCATTAAAAAACCCATTACTTTAGATAAATCACGTATGTTTTGTAAAAAAACAAAAACAAAAAAACCCGAAAAAACAAAAAACTACATGCACCAAAACTAATAAGAAAACACTTCAGTTCTACATTTTTGCAAGCCTCTTTAGTATCTGGTGTAACAGAAAACACCTGAATTCTCATATCTGCTTTTAATTCAACCTATTACAAGGGATTGTATTGGCTCTAGTATATTAAAAACAAAGCATGTCCTCATAGGTGAGAGGTGAGGCCTCTCACTTCTCAGGTGAGATAGTAATTATCATTATTAATGAATAAAATGAGTCGACATTTGGAAGATCAGCATAAGTCAGTGAACCAATACTTTCCAAATGACCAATGTGTCATATCATAAAATCACGCATGGGTAAAAGATCCAACGAAAATAGAAAATGGAATTTAGCATAACAATGCAAAGAGCTCACGGATAAGTTTCAGACTTCACAATGCAACAAATCTTTTGGTGTAACGTTAAAAAAAGGGATCTCCACAATTATCTGCAAAATAAATTAAAACACTCCTTCCTTCACAAGTTACCTAGTTCCGTGAGGCCACATTTTAAAAATGAATTAGTAAATATTTTAAAATTTTGTTTTAATCTTTAATATGGTAATATGGATCCTTCCCATTTTTGTTAAAAAATCATAAAAAGGACACGTAATCAAGAGCTGAGATTGAATAAAAATATTTTTTTTACTTTTCCAGCAAGGACATTCCTAGGTGAAACCGGTTTCTTTTCTTAGAGCCTGGGACCCTGAAGAGTACAATGCTCATTAGCCCAGTTTGGTGCCCCTGTGTGGACATATGCATAGGTGCCAGTAGTTGTGCCCACTGCCACACAGTAAGAAAAACAAACTATTCTCATGAAAATACCTTAGACCTCCAGGACTCCCTCAAAGGGTTTGGAGACCAACCAGGGGCTGGCCAGCAAATACTTTGAGAACTGCAGTCCGAGAAAGGCACCTCTTTATTTGAGGATTTACAAGTGTCTGAAAAGGAAGAAGGGAAGAAACAGGGAGCCTGCATCAAACTTTAACAAAGTAAGAAATGCCTTCCTTTTAATGAGTGAGTGAGGAGAGCACATGGCCTTAAAAGAATTAAGTCTCTGGTGGCTGTTTCTTCTGGAATGTCCCAGTAAATTAACTCCTTTATTCTTTCATTTCTCTGCAGATGTAATGAGTAATTGGAGTTTACAAAACATGAAAGTTGGGGCGGTTATTTGCATTACAAAAGAATTCTGTGATTTCCAAGGAGATTTGACTTCCTGAGTTCTTAAGGCCTTTTGTTTATAGCTAATCAATGATTAAACAAGAAACAAATTCAAATCAAAATGTTAATAGCCACTGCTGATCAAAGATCAGCTACTCATTAGATTGTAACGTAAATGACCGGATTAGACACGCTGGTCCACACAGTACTGCAATAACTTGCCTCCCACATAAAACCAGATTTATCTACCGTTCTTACCACATCCACTACCTAATATTAATACTACTGTTAAATTCACTTTTTAAAAGATTTATGAGGTACCTGGGTGGCTCAGTGGGTTAAGCCTCTGCCTTCAGCTCAGGTCATGATCCCAGAGTCCTGGGATCGAGCCCTGCATCAGGCTCTCTGCTCAGCAGGGAGCCTGCTTCCTCCTCTCTCTCTCTCTCTGCCAGCTTCTCTGCCTACTTGTGATCTCCGTCTGTCAGATAGATAAAATCTTAAAAAAAAAAAAAAGATTTTATTTATGATAGACAGCGAGAGCTCATGAGCAGGGGGGAGAGGCAGACTCCCTGCTGAGCATGCGCCCCACTCGGGACTCAATCCCAGGACCCTGGCATCATGACCTGAGCCTAAGGCAGATGCTTAACGGACTGAGCCACCCAGGTGCCCTTAAATTTAGTAATTAAAAATTATCCACATTAAGCAAAACTAGGAACGTGTACAGGTAGGAAGAGAAGACAGAGGCAGCAGTGGGCTGTAAACAGTAAATGTTTTTAGTTTGTTTTTTTTTCCCCTAAGGAAAACGATAGTTTCGCTTTGTCACAGTGGGACCTATGCGGAAATACACATTAAGGTGTCTTGGTCTGTAAGAGTACTTTGTTGGCCTCGTGGACTGCAGTTTCTTTTCATGTTTCTGTTCCTCTGAATGTCCAGGGCCCTGAGCCCCTGGTGCCCTTACACATATCCTGAGTGTTAAATTTCTGTCGTGATTCTTGATAGCGGGCCTTCCTTGGTCATGTGAGAATCACCCCACAAATGCCCTGTGGTGCTGGGGGGGTGAGAGAATGCTCAGGGGACCACTCCATCCTTAGGAAGTCTCAAGACCCAGAGGGGAAACCACTGACAAGTTTCCTGAACATCACTTCCGGTAGTTCCAAACAGAAGCAGGGACAGCATCCCTCCCAGGCCCACGTGGAGCTGCTTCCAAGCAAGGGTCATCCTGCAAAGCTCAGCTTGCACACTTTGATGTCCTGGTCTCCTTTCCACTGGGCAGCCAGCTGCCTGTTTCCTCCCTGTGTCCACCACCTGGCCCCGCTCCTGTACCACCTCCCAGTGCCTCTGACCCCCCCAAAGACTCCCGGTGTCACTGCTACACTCCCCAATTTCCTTTTTACACTTGGGCTCCCCCTCCCATCAAACACCTTACCAGCAAGTACTGGGGTAAGAAAAACAGGTGGGATAATAATGTGTGTCTTCACCATCACTGGCTCCCTTTCCTAAAACTTCGTGGAAGTGGGGTGGGGGTTTGGGGAGGAGGGAAGCTTCCCTCCTAGAAGCACCACATCCCCAAGATACCTCCTAGTGGCATTTCAAGCCATATTTTAAAAAAAAAAAAAAAATTTTTTTTCAGGTAAGTGCCTTCCTCACCACCACTCAATTCCCTCACTACATAAAAGAGATTTTATGGTGTTTTACTTCCAATCCTGTCTCCCCAGTGCAGCTTCCTAGAGTTTTAGGGAAGGAGAGTCTTAAAGCACAAGACTGCCATGCTCAACAATCTGCATTCTCTCCCCACCAGTTAATTGAGAAAAAAATTCCTTGCCAGGCATCAAAGGCCCTCACCACTACACCTTCCATGTAAAGAGCCCATAAAGAAAATGATGCTTTGGGGAGACGGTCCTGGATGGAAACCTGGTTATGAGATAAGCAAGCGAAGAGGACAGTGTGATCATATGTTGTAGCCAAACTAAAACGAAGACAACCTGACACTCTGTTTTCATACATATATGAATAAAAGGATAGAAATGCGTGTAGAAAGAAATACGACAAAACGTTAACAGTGATTATTTCTGGATGGCAGGAAAATATGTATTGTTAACCCTTTAAATTTAATTTATGGTTTCCCTCTCTAACAATACAATGGATTAAGCATGGTCAGTTAACAAAATGCAGTGAAACTCTAATTTTGTAAAAAGAGAAGATTCAAGAAAAAAAGGATATTGGGCCTATTTCTGAAATGCAGATGAGGCCAGATTGTGAATTTGTAGTCAACGTACCAGTCTGCAAGGATGTTCCTTAAAACGGACTCAAACCTTTTATCTCCCTAAATAACAGACCCAACAACCAGCTAGACAATCCCTATTTCTGTGTTAGTTTTACTTTTTTTTTGTAAAGATTTTTATTTATTTGAAAAAGAGCACGAGAGGGGGGAGGGTCAGAGGGAGAAGCAGACGTCCTGCTGAGCAGGATGCGAACTTGAACCTGGGACTCCAGGACCACGACCTCAGCCTAAGATAGTCGCTTAACCCACTGAGCCACCCAGGCGTCCCTGTGTTAGTTTTACTTTCAAACAATTGCAGGACTTGGTCCCTCAATCCCATCCTTTATAGAAGGAGTAGGTAAGGTTTCTTGGTCTGTGTGAAAATTTTTCTGCAGACTGCTCATTAGCCTTTTGGGACTTTACAAAGTGGGACCACCTGGAGAACACACGGTCCACTTAACCATCAACAGGTAGGTATATATGCCAGTTTCATACCGTCACTGTTTCAAGGACTGTGCAGATGAAGTCTTAGGATCTGAAACAATGTAAAACAGAGCTGTGTTACTGCCTGTTCCTGTCCATGCTCATTTCCATTTCCATTTGAATGCTGTGAAAAACTTTAGAAAACTGCTTGCATGTCCTCCAAGTATAAATCAAAGTCAAATATCCTCATCTTCACTGATGATACCATTATTCGTTAAACTAAAATACTGTTGAAAGTGGTCACTCATATTTTCTGAAGCAACTCAATAAATTATACCAAAACTAAATAAAAACCATCAGTAGTTCAATTTGGTCAACTGTTTTTTTTTTTTTTAAGATCTTATTTATTTGACACAGAGAGATCACAAGGAAGTAGAGCAGTAGGCAGACAGAGATGGGGGAGCAGGCTCCCCGCCGAGCAGAGAGCTCAATGTGGGGCTTAATCCCAGGACCCTGGGATCATGACCTGAGCTGAAGGCAGAGGCTTAACCCACTGAGCCACCCAGGTGCCCTTGGTCAACTATGTAAGACTACAATTTACCTGTTAATGCATCCCAGCCATCAAAATCTGATGCTTAACAGTAACATGGAAGCTTGACTTTCACTGAAGGGTGACCTGCCCTGAAATCTTTTCCTTAGAATCTCATCCAGGCCCCTCTGGGGTTTCTAGTAAGATCTTTAATGGCTTAAGTGAATTAGTTTATTTTTTTGGAGAGGGCATGGGCAAGAGGTTGGGTGAGGGAGAGGGTGAGAGAAAATCCCGAGCATGTTCCACACTCAGTGAGGAGCCTGACTAGGAGCTCCATTTCATGACCCTGAGATCACAACCTGAGCAGCAATCAAGAGTTGGATGCTTAGCCAAGTGAGCTCCCCCGGTGTCCCTCCGTATTTTTTAAGATTATTTATGTGTCAGAAAGAGAGACACAGAGCAGGTAAGCGCACAAGCAGAAGGAGAAGGAAGCTCCCCACTGAGCAGGGAGCCCAATGTGGGGCTTGACTCCAGAACCTTGGGATCATGACCTGAGCTGAAGGCAGGTGCTTAACTGACTGAGCCACCCAGGCATCCCAAAACAGACACTCTTAATATGTGTACTTTATCGTTTCCTGATCATATCTCAATAACGCTGAAATTTTTTAACACTATAAATTTTTAAATTATTTTTTTAATATTTTATTTATTTGTTATAAATAAATTTTATTTATTTTATAAATTTATTTAATAAATAAATAACTAAATTTTATTTATTAAATAAATGAATTTATTTAATAAATAAATTTTATTTATTTATTTGTTATATATTATTTATTATTTATTTGTTATTTATTTATTTGTTAGAGAGAGAGAGAGAGAGAGAGCGAGCACAGGCAGACAGAGTGGCAGGCAGAGGCAGAGGGAGAAGCAGGGTCCCTGCCAAGCAAGGAGCCCAATGTGGGACTCGATCCCAGGACGCTGGGATCAGGACCTGAGCCGAAGGCAGCTGCTTAACCAACTGAGCCACCCAGGCGTCCCAACACTATAAATTTTTAAACTTCCAAATGAAAAAGCACAAAATAAAATCTGTAGTATCTTAAGTTCACTTGTATTTCTAGGTTCCAGATGCTAAGTATACAAAGGCAGAAAACGACAGGACTCAACTGTGAGGAACAGAAGGCACATGAACATATTCGCTGTTATTTTAAGATGTGTTTACTTGGGGGACGGGAGGGGAAGAGAGCGAGCCTGCGCGCAAGCACAGGGAGGGCAGAGGGAGAGGGAGTGGGAGAGAGAAACTTCAGGGGACCCCACGCTGAGCGTGGACCCCGCAGGGGGCCCCATCTCATAACGCTGAGATCATGACCTGAGCCAAAACCAAGAGCCAGACGCTTAACCGACTGCACCACCCAGATGCCCCAACGTACACATTCTTACACGCACATATTAAACAGTCCCTGAAATTATTCACTCTTGTGAATGTGGCCCTCTCGCATCAACTGATTTAATCCTCACAACCCTGTGGGTAAGTTTAATTATTACTGCCATTTTACAGATGAGACAATGGAGACAGAGGTTAAGTAAGTTGACCAAAGTTACAAAACCAAAAATTAACAGGTCAGAATATAAATCCAGGCTCCATGACTTGCGTAGTAGTCTGCTCAGGCCGCTATTACAAAATACCATAGACTGCAGGGTTTAAACAACAGAAATTAATTTTCTCACAGTTCTAGAGGCTGTAAGTTCTAAGATCAAGGTGGGGGCAGGTTTGGCTTCTCTCGAGGCCTCTGTAACTTGGCTTGCAGATGGCCACCTTCTTGCTATGTCCTCCCCTGGCTTTTCCTCTGTGTGAACACATCCCTGCCCACTTCTTTAGGGAACTAGTCATATGGAATTGGGGCGCACCCTATTGGCCCTGCGTAATTTGATCATGTCTTTAGACACTATCTCCAAACACAGTTGCCTCGGGAGCCACCGGTGGTTGGGATTTCAATGTATGAATTTTAACAGAACACAATTCAACCGTAACACCTGATGACCTCAACGTTACTGGATCTTCCTAAGGCCTATTTTGCAACTGTAAAATAGTGCTACTGAGAATCCTGTTCGCATAAAATGCTTAGCAATGTCTGGCACACAGTATCATCACTTTATAAATAAGGAAAACATAACTCAGAGAGATGGTGACTTGCCCTGTTTTCATCCCTCAGGTGGAATTCTTACACTATAGAACACTACTTTCCCGTACAAGCAAATGCATCATCTAGCAGAATTTTATGTAATTTATAAATTTTCTGTATCTCTTACTTCCTTTCTCACGGTATTTTTCTTGCTTCATTATATGCAAGAGCGTTAGAAGTTAAAATAAAAATTTCATTAGGACAGTATAATACTTTCCTGGGACTGTGTGACACTTTCATTCATCCTTTCTCCTGATTTGCAAAGACAACTGGCTATAGTCATGGTGATGAAGCCTCCGAAGATCAATGCCTACTTTTAACTATTAGGAAAGAAAAGCAACTCCATGTTTTGTTTTGTTTTGTTTTAACTAAGATTATACTTTATGGTTGCCTGGCGCTCTACATCTATTACAGCTGCTTAACCCTCAACACAATCTTACGACCTTGCTTTATTTAGCTCTCGTAAGAAGCACGTGAAGAAGGTATTATTCCCATTTTGTAGCTGAGAGAATAGGCACAGAGCAAGGTTCATTTAACTTGACAATGACCTGACAAGCTTGACAACGACTGGCAGAACCAGCACTCTCACAGACATCCTCAAGTCTAAAGTCAAGGCTCTCCACTGTAGGCCACCCTCTCCTTTGGCAAGTGCAACACCTAGTTTCCTCACTTCTCGAGCTCTACATAAAGAGAGCAGGTGCTTGGCAAATGAGACAGTCTGATTTGGGGCAATCTGGACTAAGCTGCAAAAAAATCTCTTACATCCTTTAGATGCTCCAAGTTTCCTGACCACTCTGACCACTACCAATCCCTTGGACCGATAGCTCTTTTAAGGCAGCAACCAGTCCGTCTCTTTCTTTCCCAGTGTCCAGCACACTGAGAGCTCATTAAAGTTCAACAGATGTCTGAGACATGAGAGTTCGAGTAAATATTTGTTATGTAATTGAATCGAGCACATTCTTCCTCTAGTGATGGTAATGGGTACTTTTCAGCACAACTCTATAAAAACATCAACAAAAAGAAACATTCAAAACCTCTCCCATCGTCTACAACAGAGAAGCCTAGGTTTTTTCCCAAAGATTCATTTTAGAGCCAGAGAGTGAGCAACCACAAGTGGGGGGAGGGGCAGAGGAAGAGACAGAATCCTCAAGCAGACATCCCACTGCATATGGAGACTAAGAGTCAGGTGAACCCAGGACGCTGAGATCAAGACCTGAGTCTAAATCAAGAGTTGGACACTTAACTGACTGAGCTATCCAGGGGCCCTATAGGGTTTTTCCAATCCTCCAACTCTAAGATCCATTGCCGTCCACTCCTAACAGCGGTTGACCTGACCACCACCTTGAACACCCATTCCAGGCACAGTGCGATGGGACTTGCCAGCAGAGAACCAGCGGTGTTCTGAGTGCAGTGTGCTTTCAGGAAAACAATTCTGCATGTGGGACAGAGAGGTTTTATTTTTTTTTTAAGATTTTTTATTAATTTGACAGAGATCACAAGCAGGCAGAGCAGCAGGCAGAAAGAGAGGGGGAAGCAGGCCCCCTGCCAAGCAGAGAGCTGGACTTGGGGCTCGATCCCAGGACCCCAGGATTACAACCCAAGCTGAAGGCAGAGGCCCAACCCACTGAGCCACCCAGGCGCCCCGACAGGGACATTCTTAATTCCCAGGGGGAACTATAAGGTCAATCTCAGAGTGGAATTGCTGTTCATCAAGGCCCCTGTGTCATAGAAAGGAGCCATATTAAGAGAAAGCATGCTAACTTTTATTTTCTCAAGAATATAGCACTGCTTGGGTTTTTTTTAAACGTCAAGTTTGTTTTGCCACAAGCAGCCCAGGCAAGTCTTGACCGTACCATGGAAATTATCTGACCACTTCTGAGCTGCTGAGTACACAGGGAAGGGACATGGGCAGAGGTGGCCAGAGCGGTCTTCTAAACTTTGCTCTAAGCTCTCCGACTTCAGAGACTTCTGGACGTCCGTTTGTTCATCTCTGTTGCTTTTGTGTACCATGTTGTGAACCGGCTATCACCTTCCTGGCTACCAATTTCATAGAGATTTTGAAATAGATTTAAACAAACAAAAACAAAATTTGAGGTCCCAGAACAAAAGCATTCAATAAAGAATTGAAAGGATAAAGTATTATCAGCACTATACTTGCTGTCTGAATTCATCTTTTCAAAGCATTCTCTGATCTGAGGCAGAAAATTGACTAGAAAACGAAAGAAGCACTCTAGGTTACCTTTTCTATACCAAGAAATCTTACAAATACTCTTTTCTGATGCCTTAATCAAGATAGAAGACATTTCAGAGGGAAATGAAGAGGCATACAAATGGAGTAATTCTGCAAATAGCCGAATTAAAATATTTATCCACTTATCACTGTAATATTTACTAAATATATAGTGTACACAAGGTACTGAACTAGATGCTGCAAGGATACAGAATTGTTTAAGAAATGTCCCCTCATCTGCCCGTAGTGCAACTGAACCATAAGATGAAACTTTTGTTTAGAAAGGATTTAAGTTTCCCTAGGACATGGAAGCACACATTTCTTTTTTTTCTCCATTACAACTCCTGGCCTCACAGAAAAATTTTAGAGAATGCTGGGGGAGAAACTCTTATCTGTTACTTTCCGCTGACAAGTGGCAGCTTTCTCAAAAGTTACAGGGCTACAGAATGGCTGTAACTTCCAAAATAACCTGATTAAATCTGACACACACATGAGAAAGAAAGTCATGTGCCCTTCAGTTTCAATAAGAAAAGCTGAAATATATTGTCAAGGAAAGCAGGAAGATCAAGGTCATGTGGTCTGGAAAGAAGACCAAGAACGATAGGGCGAAAATATTCCAAAAAACAGCAAGTCGCCTGGGATTCCTTGAATGCCCTGCCATATTAAATCACATATAGCTACGCAATGAAAGGAAAAGTTAAGGCCTATCTCACGCCTCACTTATGCTACTGACTGAGCCCATGAAAGAAAATTAAGACAACCTTTTCAAGTTATTCAAAGGCAAAGATGCAGACTGGCCCTTTAACGGAATGAGCTCATTAGGTGGGGGGTAAACACTTGTTTAGCAATTAGTGCCTTTACCCAATTAATTTAAAACAGGAAGCCCTAGATTTCCTTCAATTTACCACTATTAGTCTGCTAGAACTGATTGTTCCAACATATAAATTCTTTGTATGTATTTACTTTCCCCTCTAGATTTATGGGCTCAACTGTTCTCAAAAATAGAACTTCTTAATATCTGCTGCTTTCACTTCTAATATTCTCTTTTCCCAAGCCACAGAACTGATGATCGTCAACAAATGAAGCAAATGCAGAGAACCGGCTCTCCTATCCCGGGATGGGGGGATAAAGAAGGGTTTGTACCCCCAGGCAAACAGAACACCCTCACAATAAGGTCAAGATGATGTGAAGGAATCTATATCACATCAAACGAAATTCTGTAGTAGTTACAGTTCTAATCTAGCCAGACCCCCTTTCAGCACAGCCGATCATCAAGAACATTGCTGTATTTGGAATTCAGACAGCGAGAACGCACAGCCTCTTCGCAGAAATGGAAAAGGACACTCAGCCAGCTCTATGTCCTGTGGCGTAATTTCACGTGCGGCACACAAACAATTCTTGTTTTTTTTTTTTTTTTTTTGTAAATGAAAAGTAGATCAACTTACATGGCTCTCTGGCAATGAACTGAGGTACAGTGTTGGGCAGAGGAGTACTGGGGTTTGGAGTCCCTACTAGTTTGTTCTTGGCCATCTTCGTGTTTGCCTTAGCAAACTCTAGTCGTAGTGTTTGCGGAATTTCAGGATCGAAGCGGATGCCCTTTGGAAATAAAGAACAAATGGAAGATGTTTTCATTTCCTTAGAGTCAAACCGGAATGGTGACAAAATAAACACACCAGTAAATCCTGGCCTATCAGAAAAAAAGGTCAGCAAGAGCCCTGGTTCTCACTACTTACACAGAATACATGAAAACCTGTAATACCACATGTCCAGCAAAGTCAAGGGAGATTTTATTTACTTAATGAAACATTTAGCTACATGTTTTTTCAATTATTTCTTTTCTTCCTGAACAAAAACATTCAGATTCAGATTTTAAATATGGACTAGCAAATTCCTATCATAGTGAAAAACTTCAATTAACAGCTGCCGAGGAGAATAAAATAATTCCTATAAGGCTCTGTGCAATGCTGGAAATCGTGGGGCTCTAGGTCCTTCGCAGTGTTCTGACACTGGCCTAAAACAATGTCATTCTTCAACGCTTTAGTTTCATCACCCAGAAATAAAGGGAGAAAATTCCCCTAACTAGAGAGCTTTCTTCATGGTGATACAAGTATTGAGTTAGTAAAACAGGAACTAAGATTTAAATGTAACTAATATCATTTAATCCTAGTTAGCTTATAAGTTTATGTAAAATTTTAATGTCCTGATATGGTAAAGTCCCAGTTTTGATTAGAGCTGGCCTACTGGCTACATGGTTAGAGAGAAATCAGATTATATTATACAGGCCAAAGACAAGGTAGTAATTTCAATTACCCTTGACCCTATTATTGCAGTTTACCTAAAACAAACATACTCAATACATAACAAACATTATAAAAACACAAGATGTAGGACAAGATAAGTCTATTTTGAAACCCTCCCACCATTCAAGAATGCTTCCATTGGGGCGCCTGCGTGGCCCAGTCAGTTAATCACCCGCCTTTGGCTCAGGTCATGATCTCAGGATCCTGAGATCTAAACCAGAGTCTGGCTCCGTGCTCAGCGGGGAGTCTCTGTCTCCCTCTTCCTCTGTCCCTCCGCCCCTCCCCGCTAATGCTTGCTCTCGCAAATAAAATCTTTAAAAAAAAAAAAAAAAAAGAAAAAGGGAATGCCTCCATCACTAAGTATAATGAATAATATCATATCTATTTTCCAATGTTATGTAGTCCAACAACAGTAACAAAAAGACATCCCAGTAGACTGCATAAATGTGCATCCGAAACAGGCTCAGGTCCCATGTGGGTCTGTATGGTATGTTCTAGAAGGGGGCAGAGTTCTGAAAAGGTGTATCCTATGAATACGGGTTTTCCATTTAGTGCACATGTGAGCCCATGGGCCCCAAAGTCCCCCTTCTACGTAATTAGCTTGAAGAAAAGTCAAAGCAATTCCCACCAGAAATCAGTAAGAACCTCTATGTGCACCAGGATGAGTAACTCTGAACTTCACAGGCTCGGCTGTAAAGCTGGGAAGAAGAGCCTGAGACTGGATGGTAGCAGCAAAACGAGACATAAGGGGGAGGAGGAAAAAGAGGTCTTCCGGGAGGTACAACAAAAGCCACGGAGCCCTGACCTACTGACATCCTGGCATGGGTGGAACCTCTCCGGGAGCCTGATTTATCCATTCCGAGAAGAAAACTGAAGGTGGCAAACGGGGGTGGGCAGGAAGAGAAGGAGTCCGCTTTGCACAGCCCGAACCGACAACAAGCTGCGAAAAGGGGGCGCCAGTTATAAGAAGTGTAAAAAGAACTTCTCTCCCCAAATGGTCTCAGCTTTTGTTTCAACTTAGGAAACCTCGGCATCATCTTGCCAAAGACATCTATGAGGACGAGAAACGAAGCGGCATTCCGAAGCAGTTTACTTGCCTCCGCCTCCACTTCACAGCATTTCACTCTATCAAAGCTAATATCACAACAGAATAAATACTGCCAAATACGGACCCAAAGAGCGTCGTTTTCCCCGGGAGACAAAGGCGGCCAATCCCCGGCTATCACTTAAGGGTATGCCGTGGAAGGACTCGCCTGTCCACGCGACACCCCACGAGTTCACACAGTACCGATCTGCCATCGATTTCAGGGTGTCCTCCTTGGCGGTCAACTCCGCCAACCTTCCTGCAAAGAAGGAACTTTCCTAAACCTGAGCCCACGTCACCTGGGTCACTGTGGTCAGGGCCGGCCCCAGTAACCTGAGAAGAGCATCCTGGGACCTGCTAGTGGTCCTCTGGAGCTTCCAGCCTCGATAACAAGGAGGCGATGAGGCGGCACATGTGAATTCTGTGTCCCAGAGTCAACAGAGGCTCTGCACAACATGCTTGCCTCTTCCGCCGCCTGGCCTGGTGGCTTGTGTCCTAAAACATGCTGAACTGAGTCTCCCCCATTCCCAAGCCCCTCTTCACATCCCTCCTCCCTGTGTGAGCTCAAGGAACAACGCCATCATGTTCCAAATCAGAGTTCCAGCTCCTTATGTATTTCAAAAAAAAAAAAAAAGCTCAGAAGTTAAAATGACCTAATTTGTTTGGCAGCTTATTCAGAGGCCGGAGGCTTAGAATACAAGCCGCATTCCTCCAACATCTTTACCAGCAGTACCATATTTGGTAATCAATATCCTGCTCGGCTCACTTCCTATCCAGAGGGATCAGCCAAGCCAAAAACATTCTAAATGTTAAAGGATGATGAAGGGGGAGAGGGGAGCAGGGCTAGGGAGAACCTGGAAATGGAAGGGGGGAAAAAAGAGGAAGCTAGATAAGGAAACATTAAAAAAAAAATGAAAATGCACAAAAACACACCAAAAAACCAACCCAACACCTTGTGCTTCTAATTAAAGCCCTAATAAGATTATTCTCTGGCCAGAGTGACTTCACATTAAACCCTGTCAGGATAAGATTACTGCCACATCAAGGGGGAACTCTGTGCCTTTCAAAATCAACTTCTTCCCTTTTTGCCTGTAACTCACCAAAACCTCCTCTTCTAATGAAGAGAAACCCTCCTCTTACACCTGTAAACGGTCACTTATTTAGTTTCTGGCTAACAGTGTGATGTCAACCTGAGAATGAAGGTACTTCGAAGCAACCTAATCTGACTGACAAGACTATGGGGACAGCCAAAGTCTCTCTTCAAGGCGGCCTGAAAAACACACAACAAGCGGTCAGTGAGGCCTGCAAGCAAGCCAGGGGGTTCGCACCAGATCTGGACTCTCATGAAAATGTGATCCTAGGCTTTCTAGCCTCCAGAACCTAGAGAGTTAACTGTGTGTCTGAACCATCTCAGTCTACTGTGTTTTGTTACGGCAGGCCCAGCTAGTCTTGCTAACATGGTCTCTTTCCTGGGCAAGTTTCCAAAATACTTCACAGTACTTTTTCTGAACCTTCTGTGGCCTCGAACGTGTAATGTCCCCTTTTCCGCCAGCCCCGCCTCCAACCCCACCAATTCCCCTCATCGCAGGGACTCAACCCACAGGATCAGTCTTACTCCACGGGCGCGTGGCCTGGGGTTATAATCACTGGAAGCCCTAATAATTCAACCTCAAAAGCTACTAAGAACAATTAGCAACTCCTAAGGAAAATCGGGGCTCTGCATTTACCTACTATGCTTTAAACGCAGTTACTGCACTCAGGACTCTGCTGAAGAAATTTTAAACAACAACACTCTTTCCCCCTTTCTCTTAAATGAAAACAGCTTAAGAAGTATTTGTAAATAAAGGTTAAAAGAGATTTTTTTGAACTGTGGGCTTAAACCTCCAAATGCAAATTTGTTGTGTCCTACTGATACTGAATTAACTTTCTAAGTAAGTTAGCTTAAAAATGCCATTTTACAGCTCCAAAACTCTATCAAAACCTAGAGTCCTAAAAGGATAAGGAATAAAGCTAGTAAAAGAATGAAACACAAGAAAATGGGCAAGGTAGAATGACCAAATCCTGAAGACTCAAGCCCACAGAGATTCTGAGTCACTGGTAAATGAATTCTAGCTCCTCCAGAGACTTTCTAAGACAAGATGGAGAAGCTATTATGTGAATATGCACGAAGCCCAGATCCTAAGGAGCTCTCCAGTTTCTTCAGTACTTCTGACACTGGCTTCTGGTGCATTCTGGCTGGTGCTGGAATGATTTAGAAGCTGAAAGCATGGGTTTGGGACCCTATGAAACTGAATCATTCTGAACCTAACGGTACAACATCATTCCAACTCCTTAGTAATATCACTAGTCTTGGGATTAATGTTATCCCACATGAATAGGAATGAAGATTAACTAGGAGTTTACTCACTGAATAATGGGGGAAAAAAAGAGGAAAAGGGCTATTCTACAATGATTAAAATATCCTTACGGGCTTACCTTCACATGCAATGTGTGGTCCTTGAGAGAACAAACCAGATATAAAAGACCTTTTGTGGAAAAATGGAGAAAACCAAATACAGAATACAGGCATAGGTGATATTTGGGAATTGTCAATTTTATTAAGTGTGAGATTATGGTAATTTAGGAAAATGTCTTTAGCTTTTAGTACTAAAATACAAAGACTGCAATGACAAAATGCCACAATATGACAGCATGTATTTATGTTAAAATACTTAGGGAAAAAAAGAAGCAAAGGTGGCGAAATGTTAAGTTGGTAAATTCTGGTGATGGGTTAATTACTACATCCTCTACTTTCAGGTATGCCTCAAGTTGCAGGACAGAAACTTAAAAAGGGGGGGGGGGGAGGGCACCTGGGTGGTTCAGTCGGTTAAGCATCTGACTTCAGCTTAGGGCATGATCCTGGGGTCTTGTGAGAAACACAGCCAAGGCAAAAGTGACTGGGGAACTGGGGCGGGTGGTGGCAGAGGCATCATAGAGCAAGTGATAGAAGGGCAGAAACTAACCAAGTGGCAGTTCAGGAAAGGGCTCAGCAGAGCTGCATGTGACAGGATGCACAGCAGGGGGAGTGTGCATGTGCACGCCCACGCATGCAGGGGAGGTGGGGAAAGGGCTGCACCAGCCGGCTGCGGTGAGATCACGGGGCCATCCACACCATGAGGAAGGACCCTGGAGTATGTGCACGGCTGAGCTATTACAACTTTTTAAATTGGATAAATAATATGATCAGATTTAGTAGAGCCCTGATTTTCAAGTGTTCACATGCATCAGAATCTTCTCGTTGACTTCCCGAATACGGAGTGCTAAGCACCCCAACCTCCCGAGTTTCTGATTCAGTAGGTCTAGGAGGGGACCTGAGAATCGGCATTTCTAACAAGTTCCCAAGCCGACGCTAGTACTGCCTGTACAGGGCTATTGGAGAATCACTGTGGTGTGGTGGCGGACAGCTCCAGTAGTGCAAGGGCAGTGGGGCTGAAAGCAGTCACCGAACAGAGAAACGGGAAGCAGTCAGCGCAGATCTGGAAAGAGAAGTGATTTGGGGTGGCTGCCGGGGAGGCCCCTCTTCTACAGGAGGGCACCCAGAGGCCAGGGTCTGCCTTCTGAGCCCTTACTCCCCTAGCAACAGCTCTGGCTATTCAAGGGACAGGGGCTGCCCTAAATGACCAAACGTGTTTTTTACTCAGAGGATTTCAACCTTGAGTATCAGAGACAGAAAATGGAGGTGACAGGCAAGAAGTCCCCTTGACAGTCCCCCCCTACAGGAAAGGTGTCCCAGTCCCTGTCACTGAGGTCTTCCGAGCTGTCCTGATGCCTGATGGAGGCTTACTTGGTACATTCTTCAATCCTGCGAGCGAGCAGCTTCCCCCCGTGTCTTCACAATAAAACCAGGTCGGTTGGTCAGTCCAGGAGAACTAGTTTTAGGGACAATGAAAGCATTCATCTAGAGAAAATACTGGTAAAGAAGGAGGCAAAGCTATAGCCACCCCCACTGCAGCACAAGGTCAAGAAAAAAAGAACAGGGCTCGGTAGTCTGGCAGGAAGAGGAGACCATATACACTCGGACGTGAACACTATCTGTGTGAGCCCAGGAATGTTCACAGTGGGACCAATTAACCCGCTAAGAGTGGTAACTTTGGGGGTGCTTCGCGGGGAGGGGGAGAGCACTTGTGTTTTGAATAGTTTGCACTGAGTTTCTGACAAATATGCTTAATCTGAAAAGTTAGAATTTATAAAATCTGATTAAAAAGGAGGAAGGAGGTAGGCTGATGGGAGAGGTCTCCTAGGGGGTGCTAGCAGAGGCAGAGCAGAACTAACGGGAGAAGATGCCCCAGAGCAGATCCCTCCACTAGCTGCATTAGCAGTTTCTGTTCAGTTTTTTAAAAAGTACTTTGAAGGAACTTCTGATTTAAAGAAAAGCTGCGAACGCAGTACAAAGAACTCCTATATGCCCCCTCCCCACTTTTTCCTGCCTGGACTGCGTAAGAGGATGAAGCACGCACGATGCCCCTTTACCCTTTACAGTTTGATTTCCCAAAAGCCAAGACATCTGTTTCCCTGATTGAGAATCTACTCCAGAGTCACATAGAGCATTTAGCTGTCATCTCTTTAGTCTCCTGGGATATCTTCTTTTGTCCTTGTCTTCTGTGACCTTGACATTTTTTTTTTTTTAAGGAGTACAGGCTATTTTGCAGAATGTCCCTCAATCTGGGTTTATCTGATTTGTTTCTTGATTAGATCCAGGTATGCATTTTTGGCAGGAGTATCACAGAAAAGATGTGTCATTCTCAGCGTACCAAATCAGGAGGCACATGATGTCATTTTTGTCCCATTACTAGTGACAACTTTGATCACTTGCTAAATTTTTCCACTATAAGGTTTTTTTTTTAATTAAAAAAATAGATCTCCTAATTAAAGATCTCCTAGGGAGATACTTAAGAGACTATATAAATATCCTGTTTCTCATTAAGCTTTCACCAATTTTGACATCTATTGATTCTTGCCTGAAGCAATCGCTACTATTCCAACTGTCAGATGCTGATTTGCTACTCCTGTCACTCCTTCCGTGTTTTTTCCTCCTCTAAGGAAAAGCTTACCTTTCTGCTCCATTTACTATTTATACCTTCGTCTATTCATTTGTTCACTCATATTATCAGTACTGATTTATAGCTTCTTGGACTTGACGATTTATAATTACTATTTATCTCGGTACTCAGATCGTTCAGGGTCCCTATATACACGCACACAAACACTTTCACATCTTTATCTATTTCTCTACATCTAGATATATTAAAAACACTGGGGCACCTGGGTGGCTTAATGGGTTAAGCCTCTGCCTTTGGCTCAGGTCATGGTGTCAGGGTCCTGGGATCGAGTCCCGCATCCGGCTCTCTGCTGGGGGGGCGGTGGGGAAGCCTGCTTCCCACCCCCCTTCTCTCTCTGCCTGCCTCTCTGCCTACCTGTGACTCTCTCTGTCAAATAAATAAAATCTTCAAACAACAACAACAAAAACAAAAAACAAAAACACAAGTTTGTACTGACGGCTCCAATTCCAACCTCACACCACTGGGTTAATTCTAGTCTTCTTTTCCAGGTTTCTAACTCCTTCTCCGCACTATACACTTATGTATTTGCTCAGCCCAGGACGGCATACTAAGTCGTTTCAGAACTCCAGCAACAGTATCAACGTAAAAACAAACTTGCTAACTCAAGTTCAATATTTACAGTTCTTTTTGACTTCTTAGTCTCAAAGTATATGGCCAGTATGTACATTCGAGAACTACTCGCCTTCAGTCTCCCTGCCCCCGCTTCAGTGTGGCTGCATTACTCATTCGAAACACAGTCTGACACTCCTTTTGCTTTGTATTCCCACTTGGGTCTCTCCCCATCCTTGTCTTTACTTTATGTATTCATAGAAGGTAAGACTGTTTTACCACTTAAAAAGTTAAAAGTTGATTCAACAACCCATTCACCAATTTTATGTATGGGGACTAAAAAGCTGAGGACCTAGAATTTTTGCACCCCCTTGTCACCTGCTGTGACTTCCTTAGATCCTGAACCTTTAAAAGGAAGCATCTAACCAAACATTTCTAATCAAATTTATTGTAGCTAATTTTTATTTAATTTTCAACTTCTAACTACAATATGTTGAACTGTTTTTACAAGGGGAAGAGAGAAGGGAAGGGGATAGATAACCAGAGCTTAATCTGCTGTAAAAAAACACTGCTTTTATAAAGATCAGTCAAGTTCATGGCCTGAAGCTAGGGGAGGGAGCATATCTCCAGGCTGAGTTGTTCTGGACGCCTGGTTTCTCCCAGTAAGTCCCAGGCTGAAAGCCTTTACAAAGCCCCAATACCTGCAAATTCAAATGTTTAGGATTATTCCATTTGGTGAAGGATAGGAAACCACTGGAAAGTAACAGACAGCCTTGACCTCTCATTCCATGGTCAGTGGACTCTGCTCTTCTCTGGGAGACAGTCAAGCCACCCAGTAAGCTACCCAGTTCTTTTTGAAAAAAGGTCGTTTCCTACCAGAATCTCCTAGGCGTTTCACACACACCCCTTTCCGATCCAGTAATCCAGATCTGATCTGTACTGGATGTCCTGGGTCAGACGAAACTGCTGCCCCCTTTTTTTGGGTCAAAGAAAAGTAGTAAGGCGGCAGCCATTTCATAAGACTCCACTTTACATGCTGAAAGTGTTTCCTGGCTGACTATAATAAGCTTTTTACTGACCCTTTCCTCCATCCCCAAATCCAACCGAAAACCCACTGCTGCTTGAAAGGAATGTGGGGCATCCAGAAAACCCTGCCTAGCCGGTGTCTAAGCTGAAGAGGAGAAATAAATGCCCTTTAAGTTGTAAGTTTTAACCAATTCATTCCGACTTTCTAATACAGAATGAGAGTAATCTGTCACCAGAAACTATGTATGTAGTACAATAAAACCTCAGCATATAAAAATCCATTTTCTTTTGTAATAATCTGCTCAGTTCTTCCTTAGCCTTGGGAATCTTCTAACTTTTACAAATGAAGTCAATGAAACCATCCTGTCCGCAAGAAGTAAGAAACCTGAGGAAAGGAGCTCAAGCCAAGGTCAAGCTTAGGAGTGACCACTCTCTGACCTCTTCTAATCTAATCTCAGTACCTGGAGCTCGTCTTCTCTCCACTCCACACCTCCCTCCCTATCTCGGTTTCTGGTACTAAACTGCAGTTCTTTCCAGAGCTGGAGTTCTGATGTGCCTCTTCAGGTTTACCCAAGCAGAGACCCCCAATACATCTCCGGGGCGACTTCACAACCCGTTGTAACAAACTCGAAGACTCAGAGCTCCACCAGGTGGCAGCTGATCTGCTTGGTGTACACTGCTGGCCTCTTTCACCACTGACGGAGTCTTTTTTTTTTTTTTTTTTTTTTTAAGATTTTATCTGACAGTGACAGGGAGAGAGGAAACACAAGCAGCAGGAGAAGGAGAAGCAGACTCCCCACGGAGCAGGGAGCCCCATGCAGGGCTTGATCCCAGAACTCTGGGTTCATGACCTGAGCCGAAGGCAGACACTTAACAACTTGAGCCACCCAGGTGCCCTAAGTAACAACTTTTTTTTTTTAAGATTTTAAAAAATTTTTTATTTGACAGAGATCACAAGTAGGCAGAGAGGCAGGCAGAGAGAGAGGAGGGGAAGCAGGCTCCCTGCTGAGCAGAAAGCCTGATGCGGGCTCAATCCCAGGACCCTGGGATCATGACCTGAGCCGAAGGCAGAGGTTTAACCCACTGAACCACCCCACACATCCCCTAAGTTATGACTTTTAATGCTTTTCTTTCTCTTTTTGAAGGTAGATTATTATCCCACAAGGCAGAAGAAATCAGTATAGTGGGACGGAGGCAGAGGGCAGTGGGGGAAGGGTGGAGATGGGGAGCACTGACTTCCTTCTAAATTTTCAAGGATCAGACACAAAAGTCGAACAGACATTGCTCATTCCTGTAAACTGTGGTACATTAAACAGTATCTGTGGGGAAGGAAGAACTCGTTCAATTCTCAGGAGTAAGCAAAGAGACTGACATACTCTGTTGATGGCGCACAGGCTCTGTAAAGCACTTACATACTTATTGTGATCACAACTCCGGCTGAGTTTTAGTCAACAACTATCCATTTCCTCAGCAACCTCTTAGCTTCTTCTGTAAGAAACTTAGTGCTCCAACACCAGTTTTCTCTGCTACAGCTGACGAGACACGCTGATAAATCAGTTCCCTCCCCTGCTGCTGACTAGAACAAGTTCATAAATACAAGAGACTGATTCTTATTACCTATATATGTTGCACTCGAGAGATTTCCAGTCGTAGTATGTGGGGAAAGATAAGGCCAAGAGATTCAGAAGTTGGAGGTGGCTTCATTAGGTTACACTCTCCAGCCACAAAAATATATTTAAGTCCTTTCTTGCTACATGACCAAATATTAAAAATCTATTTGTGACTTTGGTTTCTCTTTATTTAATGTTGGCTTCCCTAAAAATTAAATGCTATTTTTAAAGTTGCTAGAATACCATAAGCTATTTTTAATAGCTTTATGAAATATAATTTACATATCCTAAAATTCACCAATTATGGGTTCAATTCAGTGAGTTTTCATATAGTCACTGGGTTATACAACCATCACCACTATAAAGCTTTAATACATTTTCACAGCCCTCTAAAGAAATCCTGTACCCATTAGTAGCCTCTTATTCCTCCCTTTCTCCCCTCTTCAACTGACCCTCCAACCAATAATCTGCTTGCAGTCTCCATGCCTATTTATTCTGGATATTTCCTATAAATGGAATCATACAATATATGGTCCTTTGTGACTGGCTTTTTTCATCCAGAATAACATTTCCAAAGTTCATCCATATTATACCACATAGGAGACCCTCATTGTTTTATTGCCAAATAATAATCCATTGTACAAATACATCACATTTTGTTTGCCCTTTCATCAGTTCATGGACACTGGATCGTTTCCACTCTTTTTTGGCGGCTAGGAACACTTGTGTCAAGTTTTTGTGTGGACACAACTCTACAGAAGTGGAACTGTTGAACTTTATGTTAACTTTTTTGAAGACCTGTAAAACTGTTTTCCGCCGTGGATATACTGTTACAATCCTGCTACCAATCCAGGAGTACCCCAATTTTTTCACATCCTCACCAACACCTGTGATTGCCTTTATCATCTCAGCCATCCTAACAGGCATGATATGGTATCTCATTGTGGTTTTGATTCACATTTCTCTCTGCTGTTATATTGTACAACATTTTATGAAGAGGGCTAAGAGTGAAGGCCTCCAATTTACAAAGAGCATTTTGGCTACAGGAAAGGAAATAACCTGGGGACCGCAAATCTTTCAACATATAAAAAATGAAGTTGAAAGAACTTTTACCTTCTAGGAGTTAAAAACAAAAGTCAGAAATACAAATGGTTTTTGGAAAATTATTGATAGACATGTCAGTCCCATCAGAAACTAGGAGGTAAATACATACTTTGGAGATATTCTCAAGTCTGAGGGGACCAAGATTTATTTACAGCTTTCTGAGAATTGTCAGCTTTCTCTTTCCCAGGCAGAATAAAATATTCAGATTAGAAACAGACTCTAGGCAAGGTACATGCAAAAGTTTCCCTAGGAGTCTGAAAACAATTGCTACATTCAGTTGGAACCTTAAAATGACTCAAGACAAGCCAAAAAGAAATATGCATCTGGGTAATCTGTTCCGGTGGAGATGAGGCTCAGAAACAAAAGTGTGGAGGGAAGTTAAAGGAAGAGCTACATGTTATAAACAGAAAAGACTGAAAGAAAGGAGATTGGGGGGGGGGGGGGGGGGCAGGAATCAACACCATTTCAAAAACTTCTTCCAATGCACCATTTCTGAAAATGAATGAGTAAAAATGTTCTACCATTTATAAAGTGTAAAAGTTTTCTATTACTATTTATAAAACTTAAAAAAACAAACACCCCAACTTATCTAAATAAAGATCACAGAAGCACAACACTGGTAGAGGTCTAGGTCAGGTTCTCGGACAGTAAATCGGTAAGTTGTAGAGAGAGAGCAAAATAAAGCATGAAATTCACAGAATTTTAATTTTTAATTTTTGGGACCACCTAACCTAGCAGTTTTTCATCATGGGTAGCATTCCTCACTGGCCCTGTCCCCCACCCCCCCCAACTCCTTAGGGATATCTGGAAATGTGTGAGGGTGTTTGGAACTGTTACAATTTTTAGTATATGTGCTGCCGAAGCGAGCCCGTGTTTGGGGCTGTTACAAGACTTAAAAGACCACACTGGTATTCAGTGGGCAGGAGGCAAGGAGTTAGAGTCCTGCTACAAAGGCAGTCCGATACAACAGCAATAGTCTCGCTCAGAAGGCCAGTAACTTCCTCCATATAGACGGAGAAATTAATATCCAAAAAAGTAATCCACCTAAATTCACAACTGACTGGGAGAATCCAGAATTCACTTTTTTTTTTTTTTTTTTTTTTAAGATTTTACTCTTGCAAGAGAGAAAGAGCAAGCATGAAAATGGGTGGGAGGAGGGAAGAGGAAGAAGCAGGCTCCCTGCAGAGCAAGGACCCCCCCCCCC
>ML103127.1:172961-198588 GCA_003697995.1 Taxidea taxus jeffersonii
CCCCCCCCCCCAATGCAGGGCTTAATCCCAGGACCCTGGGATCATGACCCACAAAGGCAGGCGCCCAACCAACTGAGTCACCCAGGCGTCCCAGAATTCAATTTTCTGATTCCCATGACTGCGTGCGTGAACGTGTAATATTACAGTTCTGTAAAGTTCTTTATCTGACAAAGACTACATTATCTTTTGAAAATAAGGGAGGGTGTTGTTCCGTTTCCACTGTGTTGAAACTTAGGTAGACGTGGATTCCGACAAGGAATGAACAAGTGAGAAGAAGCTGTCATATGTAAACCATATTTCATACTTTCCCTAAATAAGGACTTTGCTTGTAGAAACACCAGGATTGTTAACACAACAGCCTGTGCTGCTGGGCCACTGCCCACTGAGAAATTATCACAGCAATTATGCCTCGTTCGTTCCCTTAATCCAGCTACCTCAAAGTCCTTGCTCTGGATTTACCTTAGAATAATCTGATTTACTACTCATTATCCTCCTTGCCTAAACAGTCATTGAAAAGAATGTGTCCCATTCTATTAGTAATGTATCTCCATTACACTTGAAGAGACCCCTTTTCCAAGGGCTCTCTGTAGGTATACGTGCCCTTGGACTGAAGTCCAGCTATGCATCCAAGGACAGTTCCTTGCTCTGCTGCCTAATAGAATACTTTTCCAAATGAATTTTAGGTTTTTGGTGGTCACATGTCCTTGTTTTTAACCTCTTAAATTTAAAAAAAAAATCTGTATGATTTTGTTTCGAAACCACATGTTCCATAAAACACAATGAAACTAACCTGCTTGAAAATTTTAGTGACAAAGGAATACGTATCCACACCCAGCCCAGGTCTCCAGAGGGTCATCCTTCATTTTTAAGCCTATGTAATTCCTCCTCTGATAACATTTTGTGGCAAGCGCACTTCTCAGCGTTCTAATAGAATCAGCTTGACCGCAGTAGAGAAACCCATTCTCATCCTTCACTAGCCACCCTGGGTCCGGAATAGAAGTGTTTTGATAGTATTTCCTAGTGACTGGGACACATCCTAGAACACAATTTTTACCCTTGGCTTCACTTTTACTCATGTCAACAGACTACAGCATTCACATCCATACCCTCTCACTACCAAGCCAGAATCTTACAGTGAAAACCTGCAAAGTAGTTAAAAGAGGCTGTATGTACCCCAACAACAAAGTGAGCAAAACCTTGTTTCTGCCCGCTAAGTACAGGACTAGAAAGGCAACTAGGAGAAGATGGTCCTGGCGGGTCCCCTTTCCCTTACTGGTGAAGGTAGCAAAACACACACACAAAGCAAACAAAAACCCAAAAACCCCAGAAAACCACCGGTTCTCCGAAGTATCAGCTAGAGTTACAGTGACAGTTACAAAAGAGGCAACCCGGGGCACCTGGGTGGCTCAATGGGTTAAAGCCTCTGCCTTCAGCTCAGGTCATGATCCCAGGGTCCTGGGATCAAGCCCCACATCAGGGTCTCTGCTCAGCATCGAGCCTGCTTCCCTTCCTCTCTCTCTGCCTACTTCTGATCTCTGTCTGTCAAATAAATAAATAAAATAAAATCTTAAAAAAAAAAAAAAAAAGAGGCAACCCAATCCCAGCTCACGACTAATTCTGGATGGAACTTCCTCCCAAATAGGCTTAAACTGTGGCAATTAGGAGTGTGTGCTCTGGAGTTGGCCTGCGTTCAAATTTCCCTCTGCTGCAGATCCTAGAAATGCTTAACCTTTCTGAGCCTCACTTTCCTTAGCTATAAACTGGAAATCAACAGTCCATATCCCAGAGCTGCTTTTAAGAAAATGGTTCTTGGGCGCCTGGGTGGCTCAGTGGGTTAAGCGTCTGCCTTCTGCCCAGGTTACGATCTCAAAGTCCTGGGATCGAGTCCCACATCGGGCTCCCTGCTCAGTGGGCAGCCTGCTTCTCCCTCTGCCTTCGCCCCTCCCCCTGCTCATGCTCTCTCTCTCTCAAATAAAGTCTTTAAAAAAAAAAATAGTTCTTCATGTCCATGGTCAACATTTGGCCTATGATAAACCTTCCTGTGGCCTAGGGCTCCTCCGCTAAGGAGCTACGGCCTCTAAACATGGACTGCTGACGGTTACTTCTCTCTTTCGGCTTTTCTGGAAAAGGTGCTTCTACCACTTGTGAAAGAGGAGGAGAGTCGAGACTGAACTGTGGGACTCCCGCAACTGGACAACGCAGCAGGATCATCGGAGCTGTTGGCCAAATTAGTGCTGGCGGGTTCAAATTCTTCTTCCATCCCACCCCACCTGGTTTCACTTCCCTCAGCCATCCCCTCCCCCATGTCCCCTCCCCGGCAGCTTCAGGGAGCTGATGACGATGTCCTCCTCCTCTTGCCCATTTCTGTTCCTTCACGCAGTCGAGCAGCTCTTGGGGCGCTGACTGCTAACCGCAGAGGCCAGCTCCACTTTCTGGGAGAATCAGGCGTGAGGACTACGGAGGTATGTGGAACTCTGTCTGACTTGGCCGTCCACCCCACCTCCACTTCTTTTCTGCTAAAGCACACTTTTTTGCGAGCCAGCCAGCCCCCGGGCCCATAACCGTGCCCCAGGAGAATCTGCTTTGTACAGGGTGACGGTAAAGTCACGGCAGGGTCTTTGAAGAAGCTATAAACTCAATCTTAAACACGTCAACAGACCCCGAGTCAAACAGAGTTTATTTTCCGGAGGGCTGCGAGGGCACGATTGTTTGAACTCTTGCCACTAGGTTCTCAACTGTCCTAAAAAGGATGATCGAAAGACCTGGGTCCTCACAATGTTAGGAAAAGGAGGTCTCCACTTCAGGCATGGCCAGCTACCCATTAAAGCAGTATTTTACAGTGACGCCCTGAAACATAGGCCAGAGGGCAGATGGTGTTCTTTCATTCAGGAATCCTGACGTTAACATTTTTACTCCAAGGATTCTGAAGGTAAACAGAGGTCAACTCTTCTGGTCGGGACAAAGGCATTTCTTAGGATCTTGAACACCCCAACACCAGATGTGGCTCGTGCTGCAACAGTCGTTCACCGTGTAGTCCTAGGACCGCCACCTCTCATGTTCTCACGGTTGGGATGACAACAGCCATAACCATCCTCCCTGCCCCCTTTTCAGGGGGAAAGGTAGTAGCTACCTGACCATCTTTTACCTTTTGGTCCTGCTACCTACTGAACGTTAGCACTCGAACAAATGGCACAACCAATGGAAGCTTAAAAGGAAACAGATGCTAGGCAGTACGTGCATTTAGTTAGGTTTTTGACCCTCATGAGATCTTGAGGTGGGATCAGGACAAACCTGGGATGGTCCACATCCACTTAATGGTGGCCTGTGACCATCTAGTCTGATGTTTGTTGCTTCCAAGGACACCCCAAAGCCCTCGGCATTTTAATGGCTAACTTCACTTATTTGGAAAATAAACAGATTCTGCCTCAAGCAAGTACCTCCCTATACTTATGGCTGTCCTAGCAAAAATTTTTGAGTAATAAAACATAATGTGTGCCAGTGTTAAGTGATTTCTAGGTTATATGGTTTATCTCTGTAAAGCCCAGAACATGGGCTTATATCAGTAAGTCTGGCATGAAGGGAAAAAGAAAACAATGAAACAGAAGAGATCACAACCCAATTCTTAGCCATAGTTTATATTACTAAACCAGGCCCATTTAGAAAATATACTTGTCACATAGTATATCTGATGAGAAAGCAAAGGTGTTTATGTGCAAATTTATTATTGTAACTACAAAAAGATTAAATCCCTAATGAAGATTAATTAGGAGCATCACTTTCATAAAGGCCACACATGTGTTCCTACAGCTTGTACCAAGTACAAAAAAAACCAGGATCAAACTGGGAAGGGAAGAGTTTCTAAATACTTTCTAATTACATTTCCAATATGTCATTAATAGATGACCATACAGGTCCTTTAAGATAAAAGGGCTACAGGTTTCAGGGATGGTATCAGCTTTTCAAGGACCAGACCAATCATACTAATTACAAACTAATCTTCGAATTATTGAAAAGGAGACCAACCTGCCTCTGTATCTAACATACATTAGGCACATGCCAGGCAAAAGAAGAAGTATGTGTGTTTGTAGGAATACCTTATGAATTCTGAGATATGTTAGATGATTAACGTGCAATATAAGGAGTCTTAGAATGATAAAAACCAAGGATTCTATATCTAGGTAGAAAAACATATGAAGAATAAGTCCCACTGGTAAGGGAGACAGGCTAAAGTCAAAATTACATTTAACGCACTCTAAGGTTCACCTAAAGTGCTTGCTGGTTCATTTGAGGCACCATCTTAACTTTCTGTATCTCCTTTAAGGATAATTCTGCAAAGTTTACTTTGAGCCTTTACTGGTGGCTGATGCAGAAGGAAAAAAAAAAAAAAAAAATGAAGGGCGGAGAGAAAAACAAGTGTGGATATTAAGAAACTCTACAATTGAGAAAAGACAGGTGCCTTAACTTCCCAAAATCACTGTGGAAAGACTTCCATTTAAAGATCAGACACAACAGCCCATAACACGCCTCCAAGTACATTTTGACAACAGCCCTGTTTCTGCTTTCCAGTTCTTGAGCAATGACCACCCATCCCTAGACAAGAACCAGAGGCATCTCCTACTCAGTGTGCACATAACCTGTGCAGAACCAAGTTGAGCTCATCCTAAAGCCAAGTACCAAGAGGGAGTAGAAAGTGCATATAAGCTTGTTACTGATTGTAGGCAGCACAACAGGATAATAGCAATTCTTTAAGAAGGAAGGCTGTATTACATTTAAAAATAAATATTAAAATATTCCTGAAGGCAACATCTTTACACCCTCAATTTTACTGAGGACAAAAATGAGTACCATCTATAGCAATACACTCTTTGGTTCTCAAAGTCACTGAAGAATATCACTACAGATAAATCAATCCATGGGCGGGAAAAATCTGTTCTCTGATGGATATGGTTAAAAATCCAAAAATAAGGAAAAAGGGTGGTATTTGCTCTATAAACCTGTTTTTTAAAAACTCTAAAAACAAACACAAAAACAAAACCTCTATGAAGCTCTTTCAAACCAAGAGTCTGGGGCTCAGGCACAAATTAGTTGTAAAGAACGTGAACAGTTAAGTTCAAAGGTTGGAGGTTCACTACGAAGTAGTTCCTGTGCTGCACAGAGAGCCAAAGGAAAGTGAGTCAAACAGGTCTCGCCTCTGAGCAACTTGCATCGGCGCTCTCGGCCTCGGTTCTGATGCATCGACTCAAGGCTACTTACGGTGACCTGACAGGGCTGAGGCTAAACTTCTCCGTGCAAAAAAGCTTGTTCAACCATTAACTTAAGGAATCCCAATGGCTGCTAAATAAAATACTGTCTATGGAATGGATGTGGTGTCTTTGGTTTTAAGGAACCCAAAATGGACAAAGAAATATACATGATCAGTTCCACAGAAAAGGGAGAGGAGGGCTGTTTTCTGGACTCACTATATTTTGAAGGTTTGAATATATATTAAGGACAACACTGCAACTTCCTTTTCCAAAAAAGCTCCAAGAAAGGACTATCGAATCAACTTATCATTAATTACATTATAATGTAAGTCCATGTTCAGAAGTACTCTGAACCCAGTAGAATGCGGAATTCCACAGACATTATTTTAAAATTAGACTTTCGCAAAGTGGGCTTAAGGAATAAAACCAGTCCTTTGTGAAGATCATCATCCCAATTACCCGAATTTTTACTACAGAGTGGCCAGTGGCTTTAAAAAATCTCACTTACTTTGAGATACATTTACGCCCTTTGAGACAGGTATAATCTACAAAATGTTAACGGGAAGAAAACTCTGGACCCAGAGAAGGGTCTTGAATTAGTAGGTGGCAGAATCTGAATTTGAACCAGGTCAGCTTGATGGTCACTTTTATTACACTTTGCCTAGAAAGCCTCCCAGACATAACTGGTTACCAAGAAGGAACCTTCTCTGTTCTCTTAGCCTCAATGCCAAGATTTAGTACCTTTTCATGGGTACCAACACAGTAACGATGTTCTGCACAAAGAACTACAAATACACAGTACCTACTTAATATCAGTGAATTTCATTTTGTTTTAAGGATGTTTTTAGAATTTGGTGGACACTCCTACATAGATAAACGAAGATGACCTGCTAAAGTGAAGCAAACATCTTCCTACCAGTTACCTAGTTCCTTTCTAAACCTAAAAACCTCCAGTAGTCTTGTCATTCATTTGTTTAGCATTTGAAGCTGTGTAAACAGCCTGATTTCTCTTTCATAACCTTGCTCGTATTCATCAAGGTGCATCCATAACCTATAACACCTTGAATAGTTTTTCAGCCTTCAGTTTAATGTCCGTTTGCACATTACACTGGCCTTCTACGTGAATACTAAAATTCTTTGAAAAATACCGTAATATTGTGTGAACTCTAATTTTCATTCCTATTTTTGAAAGCATAGAAACACTTTCATACTTTGCCTGTTTTTGCTCCTTTATTAAAAACTAACCTTCTGCTTGAGAACATGGTGAATTCCGTTCCATTTAAATTTATTTTCATTTCCCATGTTTCCAAATTTACTTTTTAAGTTCTGTGTATTTATTCATCCATTTATACTTTTTGAGTGCTGTCTTACGTAAGGCAAACAAAGGACAAAATGGATTAAAGCGATTCAAAACACAAGAGAACCACTGGTTACTAGTTTATACTAGGAATTTTCTACCCAACTTCATTCTCTAGGGAAATTATTCAGGTCTTTTAATTTTAAAACATTAATTTTTAAAATTAACTTGCCCCACAATGGCTAGGAAAAAAAAAACACCCTTAGAACCCCTTTTTTTCCAATGTCCAGGTTACTCAAGGTACACTTAATTTTTCAATAATTCACTACTGAAACTTACATTTTTAGCAATTTTAGTCCTAAAAATATACTTTTTTCTATAAATAGCTTTTTAGACAGCATTATTTTTATTTTTTTTTAATGATTTTATTTATTTATTTGACAGAGAGAGAGATCACAAGTAGGCAGAGAGTCAGGCAGAGAGAGAGGAGGAAGCAGGCTCCCCGCTGAGCAGAGAGCCTGACTCGGGGCTCAATCCCAGGACCCTGGCTGGGATCATGACCTGAGCTGACGGCAGAGGCCTTAACCCACTGAGCCACCCAGGTGCCCCTAGACGGTATTATTTTTAAGATCTTAGATTAGTCAGTATAATCATGTTTCTTAGAACTGTTTTATTTTGGGGGCACCTGGCTGGTTCAGTGGGTTAAGCGTCTGATTCTTGGTTGCAGGTCATGATCTCAGGGTTTTGATACTGAGCCACCCTTCCCCTGCTGCCACTGGGCTCTGGGCTGGGCCTGGAGCCTGCTTAAGACTCTCTCCCTCTGACCCTGCTGCTTATGCAGAAACGTGTGTTCTCTCTCCCCACTCAAAGAAAAAACCACCAAAAACTGTTTTCTTATTCCTAATCCCATAGTTACAATACATTTTGTATTTTTTTTTAAAGATTCTATTTATTATTTGACAGACAGAGATCACAAGCAGGCAGAGAGGCAGGCGGGGTGTGGGGGTGGGGGTGGGGGGGAAGCAGGCTCCCCGCAGAGCAGAGAACCCGATGCGGGGCTCGATCCCAGGATCCTGAGATCATGACCCGAGCCGAAGGCAGAGGCCCAACCACTGAGCCACCCAGGTGCCCCAATACATACTGTATTTTATAATACAACACACACCATATATACGTATGGTACATGTGTACATACATACATGCGTACATATGTACGTACATACATATGTGCGTACATATGTATATATATACATATATAATACATGATACATACCACGTGTACATATCTAACAATATAGATCTTATATATATCTAAAATATACATATATCTCCCAATTTCAGAAGGATTTACTCTATTTCTCTATTTTATTTCTATTATAAAATAGATTCTATTTATTTCTATTCTCTATTTCTCTATTTACTCTATTTCTTCCCCCCTTATTTTTATGTACATAAAAATCCCTGACTATTGTGGTTCTGTAAGTTTAAAATGTTTCTATTTACAATTATTAAATAGTCATTAAAAATGGCATGAAAATTTTATACTAATTATAAAGAAAGAAAACACCTCATACTCTTATGTATCTGTAAGGAAATAAGAACACAATCATTGACAAAGGTCTTGGCAAAACACCTTAGTCCATTTTAATGGGGTCAAGTCCCATTCCTATGCCCCAAGTCTATAAAATGTTCTAAAGCATTCTAGTTACAGAATAAGACAAAAGCTTTGTGGACCAAAAGTTAAAATCTGTGTAGATTATCATCAGAAACACAAAGCCAGTGTGGAAGGGAGTGCTGTAACCCCTAGTCCTAAGGATGGTATGATCATTCACTAAAAATAAATAAAAGTGATTTTATAATAAAGAGTGATTTATGGGGCCAAAATGTGCCACACTACAGAACAATCGGCAATGTGAATGGTCCAAAGAGCTTTCATTCTAAGACTGGCCTTGCTTCTTCTTAGCAAAAAGATCCTAGCAAATAACTCATTCTTTGTACTTCATGTTCCACAAACACTAACTATATTTCCTACTTACATTTACGATAGAGGCAAATGGATTCTCAGCATTTCTGAAACACCTAAAGAACCATGCAGGAAAGGTCAAGGTCAATAGAAGATAATATTTTTAAAAGGGAGTTCTCAGTTTAAATAAGTTAGATACTCAAAAAGAGCCGCAATGCCAAGTCTGAGGGCTGTATCACACAGCCATGTAATATCTGATGAACTCAAGATTTCCACATATACTTATCACTGGAGTAAACCAGTTTATTTGGGACAATCTGTGGCTCTTCCTGCTTGTTTCCCTGGGGAAAGGATTATGTTAACATTTTCTGGCTACTTTTCGTTCTTTAAACTTCTTTCGGATTTCTTTTAGTAGCATTGTGGTTTCCAGTTTCTTACATGAATGCTTAGTAGATTTAAATAACCCACTTTTCGGGGCGCCTAGATGGCTCAGTCGGTTAAGCATCTGCCTTCACCTCAGGTCATGATCTCTCTCACCTCCCTGCTCATGCTCTCTGTCTCTCAAATAAACAAGATCTTTAAAAATAACCTAGTTTTCTTTAAGCGAAGACTCTAATTAGAAATTTAACAAATTCCTGGGGACCTGGGTGGCACAGTGGGTTTAAAGCCTCTGCCTTCGGCTCAGGTCATGATCCCAGGGAGCCGGGATCGAGCCCTGCATCGGGCTCTCTGCTCTGTGGGGAGCCTGCTTCCCCCTCTCTCTCTGCCTGCCTCTCAGCCTACTTGTGATCTCTGTCTGTCAAATAAAATCTTAAAAAAAAAAAAAAAGAAAAGAAAAGAAAAAGAAATTTAACAAATTCCTCGCATTCATCTTCACTAGTTGTTTTTCAGAACAACTTGTAAATTATGTGCTGCATTATCCTAGGGAGGTTGTAGAACCATCCAAAAATGCAGAACCATCATAAAGAAAAGCAGAGAAAAATGATCTGACAGACTCTAGAACTTTAAACAGTCACACCACTGGGGATTTACTATTTTTATTTTTTTACATTGTATTTGGGTTATGAGTCACTTTTGGTGGTGTTAACTGTTGCGGAAGCCTATCCCTAGCCGGACTGAGCTGTTTGTCAAGCCCCAAGCATGCAGTCATGGGGAAAAAGAGAAGACACCAATAGCCCGGCATCATGGCAGCTCTATACTGACTGGCACAGGCCCAGCCCCCAGCCCAGTGACGTCAAATGGCTGTTTTAGAATTTTGCAAGTCAAGAGTCAGCAGTTATAAACAGATTTAACAGATAAACATTAGATGGGACTCATGATCCCATCTGGCAGCCCCGCATATTTCCCATCCAAAAGTCCCAGCTGGGATCACACTAATTGGGCCTCTTCAACCACATTGAGCAACAGGCGAAGAGAAATTTAAGGAGAAAATTTAAAAACTGATAAGAAACATACTGACAGAGTGCCTGGTGAGGGGGAGCTGACACAGGCCATCTGGATGCTTGTGTCTGTGAAAACTTTTGTTTAGTGGAAATAATTCACCTAACTCACAAGCTGTACAAATATTAAGATCAAAAGTCCTAACTTGCACAACCTGTCAGGAAAACCTGTGATACAGGAAAACAGAGACTGTTGTCCAGACTTCTGTTAACTCAAAGCCAGAATGTCTTTGGGTGATCACTGCCGATCCTGACTGCCCTGGACTCCCTCTGCACTCAGAGTTTGCACCAGCACTTTATGGCCACATCTTTTGACCAGGCAAGTATACCCATGGTAGAGGTTCACCTTTAGAACATTTGCAAGTGCTTTTGCTTGGTGATTTCCTTTTAACACCTTTGCAAGTGAATAATACCCCCACCTGTGATGAGGAGCCTGGTCTAGAATGAACGGATTAATTATACCATATTGTTTAGTAACTGGATAGCTGGAAGAGTTCAAGCTATTCAACAAAATTGAAATTATGCACAAGGCTGGAATAATTGTGATATAAATAACCATAGTGTTTACTTTAATACCAGGAATTTATGGGGATGGAAAAGACAGCTTCCCTGATTAGATGGGCTATTTTTAACACGTGACACTATCAAGTGCATTTTTAACATGCTTTCTTACAAATTATTAAGGATTTCTCTAAAAATTCTTTATCATACGTGCTACTGAAATGATAACATTTCCTTAATCATAAAGAATTTAATATTACATAGCCTCAATTTCTCTTCATTTTCCACTTATTAAGGCTTCTTTGCATTCAAAGTCTGCGTGACCGCCACTTTGTCCTCTTCGAAACCAAACTGCCCTTCAACCTCTATTCCAAAGTCTTTTTAGACCTTGAGAAACTACCTTTCCTTCATGTCTTGCATGTTGTACAGAAAAGAATAAGTCTGTCTTACCCAATGGCCAGCTTTTCCCCCAACCCTTATTTTATTAACAGGTAAACTAAACTATTTAATGGTCACAGTTCTATGTATTAGAATTGCCACCACAGAAGAGAAATGTTACTAATCCCTGTTAAAAGAAACATTTTAAGTCATGTGAGATTCCAAAAGAACCCAAATCTACTATTGCAATCAGTCAAAAAGTATATATCAAGAACCCAACGATCCCTTCATACCTATTAGGATGATCACAATTTAAAAAAAACAAAACAACAAGTACTGGTGAGGATATGGAGAAACTGGAACCCTATATATGTTATTGGCAGGAATGTAAAATGGTGCAGCTACTATGGAAAAGTTTGGAAGTTCCTCAAAAAGCTAAAGCTAAAATTACCATATGACTCAGCAATTCCGCTCCTATGTGTGTACCTAAAGTAACTGAGAACAGGGACTCAGATAGAAACCTGTACACCAATGCTCACTGAAGCTTTATTCACAAGAGCAAAAAGGTGAAAATAACCCAAGTGTCCATCAACAGATGAATGGATAAACAAAATGTGGGAGATCCATATAATGGAATATCAGTCAAAAAAAGGAATGATGTTCTGATACATGCTACAACATAGATGAATCGTGAAAACATTACACTGAAGAAAGAAGACACAATAGGACAAATATTTCAATATCCAGAATAGGTGAATTAACAGACTGAAAATAGATTAGAGGTTACCAGGGGCTAAAATAAAGGAGAAATTGGGAAATACTGATTAATGGTTACAGAGTTTGTTTGGGATGATAAAAATTTTTTTGGAAATACGGAGCAGTGATGGCTGCACAACACGATGAATATAATTGATACCAATGAATTGTGCACTTAAAAAATCATTGAAGTGGAAAATTTTTATAATATATAACATACCCAAACCACTGAATTGCACACTTCAAATGGGTTATATGTTATAGCAGTTGTAACTCAAACTTTTAGAAAAGAATCCAACAGACTAGAGGGCAATGATAATTGGAGATCATTTACATCAAATAGTCTAAAATCTGAGAGTAAAGCAAATTACTGTGCTCATTCAGGCAATGTTTAGTTGTGAAGGCAACTTGCAGTGATGTCCATTGTTTGATGACATTAGACTTCTCTAATTCTGATATAATAATTTACAAGAGTCGGGGCGCCTGGGTGGCTCAGTGGGTTAAAGCCTCTGCCTTCGGCTTGGGTCATGATCCCAGGGTCCTGGGATCAAGCCCCACATCGGGCTCTCCGCTCAGCGGGAAGCCTGCTTCTCCCTCTTTGTCTCTGCCTGCCTCTCTGTCTACTTGTGATCTCTCTGTCAAATAAATAAAATCTTTAAAAAAAAATAATAATAATAATAATTTATTTACAAGAGTCTATGATAAAACCTAGCCCAATAACCACTATTTAAATACAAAATACAATATATGTATCACAAAATATGTGTTAATTGACTATGTTATCAATAAAGCTTCTGGTCAACAGTAAGTTATTAAATTTTGGGAGAATCAAAAGTTGTGTGTCTGTGTGTGTGTGTTGTTTTTACTCAGGAAGTGGTCTGCACCCTTGATCCCTGTGACGTTAAAGGGTCAACTGTACTTTAGATGAACGATTCCCAAACACCAGTGTAAGACAATACCTGTTACGGAAACTTACACAAGCAAGGACCATGACAAGTCTGTTGATCTAAAGTATTAACTACAAATCACTCTTACTTCTTAAAACAAGATTTTAACTAGGCAACATCAGCAATATTGGGGTCTTGGCAGTTGGCAGGAAGCCAGGGATGGCTTATTCTCCCTTCTGCTCAGGGTTTTCACCTGTATGCCTATTCTATTTTTTTAATTTCCACAAATTTTACTAAAGCAGGCTAACTCTGAATCTCACTCACCATATTTGACTGACATTCCAAAATTACAAACAAAACTGGATACTTTGGAATATTAATGCCACCTTCATGGGGAACAGAAAACTACCCGTATGGAAATTACAAATGTGTAGGAAGGGTGAAGGGTAGGTCAGATACTTTGTTGTCAGGTTCAAGAATGAATGGGGTTTCTAATCATGTGGATTAATGGGACCACAGATAACCTGAAGGGAAGTCTGGGTTTGGGTTATTTTTAGCTTAATTTGGGAGTTTTTGCTGTAAAAACAATATATACTGTATTTACTTTAGAAGATTTGAGTAACCTCCTGATAAAAGATAAAAATAAACCTAATTCAATCTGAGCATGTTTTTCCATAAAATTATCAAATTGACGCATAATCCAAAGATGGAAGAAAACAGATTTTTTTTTTTAAATCAGGCATTTGGGAGAAGACTACTTATTAATACTAATAACTGAACCAAACAGTAACCAAGACAGAGAAATGACAACAAGAGGTGCGGAGAAGTGGTTCATGACACCATGAACTGTTCTAGATAGAGGGCCTTACTGGACTGAGGCTTTAGTTTCTCAATAGTGGAATAAAACAAAACATGACAACATGGAACTTCCCCCAAAGGAGTGTGAGGAAATGCTTTTGGGAGAAGGCTGAACAAATGACATGAGAGGAATAAATTTTGTAATGGCTATGAGCCCCGTATGTTTTTAATTCACCAATTAGAAAGATGACCTGAAAAGAGCATAATATGTTGGGCCATAGAGAAAAGCTGTCAGCTTCATGATTAAGTAAATTATCCCAAATGGGCCCATTTTCTCTGTAGAGAAAAGAAACCCTGCCCCACTGCCACATAGGCCAAACTTTATCATGGCCATCTGTCCTGGACAATGTAAGTCAAATAGTCTGTCACTGCCACCAGGAAAAACGCAGCAGCATTCCATGGACCAAGCGAGCAGCAAGATGTTGAACAAAGCAGGCAGGACGAAGATGCAGAAGGCTTCCTTCTAGTCGTAGCTTTAAACCTAAGCTTCCTGACCGAGCCATCCATCCTTTGGAGGTCTCCGTTCCCAGAACAATAGGGTGGTTTCTAAGGTACAAAGGCCTCTAATACCTTATATATAAGAAACATGTCGAGAAATCACCCAGGAGCTCAGTAAATGCCTACACTCACGAGTCAGCCTCTGAGCAGAAGAGAGCTCAGGTTCAGTAATTCACAAATAGTAAGTCACCCTTAGATCCACAGAATTTGAGCAGATTCGCTTGGAGTTCTTCCCAAGTTATTAATACACGAGCAACAAAAGAACATTCATGACTAAGGGAAAAGAAGCTGCTAAAGGAAAGCTCACTGCCAATGAAAAAGGAGGAAGAGCCAACCTAAAACCAGATGTCAGGACGCGCAAGCACAATGACCTGGGGCCGGTTGGCCTAGGGATGGACTTGAACACCTCACCTCCACTGCTCCGGTACAGGAGGGCTCCAAAATTGACATTGTTTGCTTAGTCCTGCTTACCGAAGCAAGGAAACAGTTTATGACCACTTAGGCAGTTTGAAAACAAGCTTCCATAAAACAAAAACCCCAAACCCTAGCCCGTAAGGGAAAGTTGCCTTCGTCAGATGACAGAAGTCACTATAAAAGCCTAGTGCTCCTCAGACAGTCAAAGCAGGCCGCAGAGAGCCAATTCTGTGAACAACCTTCAACTGCTGTTACTTCCTTTAGAAGAACAATGCAAACAACATGGTGAAGACTTCACCTCACATAACGTGGAAGGACCCAGAATAGTTCTGCAGTTAGAAACGTGCTACCTGGGGTGCCTGGGTGGCTCAGTGGGTTAAAGCCTCTGCCTTCGGCTCAGGTCATGATCCTGGGGTCCTGGGATCGAGCCCCACATTGGGCTCCCTGCTTGGCGGGGAGCCTGCTTCCTCCTCTCTCTGTGCCTGCCTCTCTGCCTACTTGTGATCTGTCAAATAAATAAAATCTTAAAAAAAAAAAAAGAAAAAGAAACGTGCTACCTGGTAGGAATGAAAGGATACTAGTATCTAAATAAAAGCCTAGTTTTACTAAGAAGCTTAAAATCTGGTTATACTGAGAAAATTCAAGCGCACCTATGTAATGATAAAAATCAAAACAATTTTTATATCAAAATATTCAATCATACACTGTGTTTCACCATGTACCACTGGTACACAATAAACAATTGGTTTGTATTTTGTTCTGTGGTTAAGGCAGCAGTTTCTCTGACAGGAAGGTTATTCGCCCAAATCCAGGAAAATCCTGAGCTCTTCAGAGTCCCTGGATTCCAAAGACATTCATGAAAAACTAACAGTAAGAAGCAAACCATGTCTTCTGAGAGTGTGTGCATTTTTTTTCAAAGCCTGAAAACCTTTCAAGATTGTGTCACAATGACACCAGTATGCTGAGTAAACAGACCCCTCCGGAGGTCTCTCCCTGCAGCCTCCAAGTCTCCAGGATCCCAGGTGTCTCCCACAGCCCTCCCGCAGCACAGACTGCCTTAGCATCCAGGGGCTCAAAGGAGCAGCTCGGAGGGGCACCTGTAGACTCCATAGCGACACAAGGGCCTACACTATGACCCTCAGATGGCAACCATCCAAGTGGCCACTTGCCTTTTAAGAAGCACCCTAAACCCTTTTGGCCGCCTTCATCGACCCTTATTTCATGGCCACTTAGGCCGATGGCCTGGAGCAGAAGGGAGCCAGATTTCTCCACTCCAACTCTTCACCTCAGGATCAGCCCTCAGCATCTGGGACTCGGATTATGCTTCCTTTCACATTCTCTCAGCTTGGTCCCCCTTAAATTGTTTTGGTTTTCAGCACACAAAAGTGGAAAAATATTTTCTAAAATGAAGCTGGCAAAAGCTTCAAAACATATGGCACACAAGTTGCCTACAAACCAAAACAGGTACCTCCACTCGACTCAACTGACAGCCATTTGCTACAGCGCAATGCAGAAGGTCTTTGGGGAAAACAGTGAGAGTAAAGACTATAACCTTAAAAAAAAATCCACCAAACAACCACACACACACACGAGCTCAAATGGAAGCCTCATCTGAGGAGGAAAGCCACGTTTTCATCCACTCTTGGGTTAGGTTTAATCTCTGAGAGTATGACAATGGCTGAACCAAGCTGCGCATTACACGGGCAGTGACCAAGCTCAATTAGAATAAGACATTGTCAGGTATTTTGAGCATTACAGTAAAAGCTGGAGAAGCGCAAAGCATTATTCAGTAGTTTGCACATCGGATCATGATTCAAGGAAAAGTCTCTTCAGATGGCTAATTAAAGGGATGAATCCCTCCCATTAGAATGAGCAGTCATATTCCCTCCATGTGATTTCCTGCCCAAAGAGCTTCTACCGCCTCCCACCACCTCACAAGGAAACACCAATGATGACATCATTACTACTTACATTCAAAGCATTCTTTGCAGCTTCTGCTTCTGAGCGACTGTCAAAACTGACAAAACCTACGGGCTGAGGAAAGAAAAAAAAAAATGTGAAGAAAAAACACAAATCAGGAGATATCTATTTTTCTGGGTCAAAGGTGATGTCAAACCAAAGAGCTAAGATAAAGAAATGACCACAGGCAATGGGTAGAAATAAGAAAGCCAGTTCAAAAGAATCATGACGCAGTGGCTTAGCCAAATTTCTAACATGAATCAAAAGGGATTGTGAGGGTGGTTCTTCAAGGGCACAGCTGGGGATTTAGAGAATCATAAAAAAAAAAAAAAAATCTAGAAAGGATTGGAAGGTGAGCAGCAGTGGACAAGAGAATAGAGGAAAACTTGGGTCGAGAGGTTCTACTTTCCTAAATCAAATTCACTGTACCTCTGTTTCTTCATCTTTTAAAATGGAAAGAGAACCGAATCACCTTTCGGTACACTGTAAGTGCAAGGAATACGATGACACAATGACACAAGCCCCGTACACGCTCACTGCATGATCAGAACTATAAAATGCACATTTCCAGCTCAAATCCCAAGGGATACCTTTAAAATGTCTTGTGTTTAACTAGGTGTGTAAACCCAAGTGTTCCAGCTCAACAGAGAGGGGTGATAATCCCTTTGGACTCAATCTTTCAGTCCACAAAGATGCTTGGAACATAGCTTCTTCCTGACGAATCAGAGAATACCTTACCGAGAGACGAAAAGCGACTGAGAGGTGAGCATGCTGGGTATTCAGCATTTTGGGAGGAAAAAAGCCTAAAGCCAAATATTTCAAGCAATCTGTAGAAACTATCAGGGTCATTGACTACCACTCTCCAACCTGCTCCTTTTCTGTGCTCTACCCTAGACTTGGGACTCTGCCTGTGGTTATTACAAGTTTGAAACACAGCATGATTCTCCGCCAACAGATACTTACAGGGATTGTGAATGTTTGCCTGTTTAACTTTATTTTTTTTTAAAAGGAAGGATGGGGAATAAAAGTGGGTTTGGATGATTTCTTTTGAATATAGGGACCAATCCCAATATAATCATGCTGTTTGCCTTCCTCAGGGATGGTCCCAGACAGCCCAGCTGGAGACAATAGAATTGTAAATCATTTTCCTGTGCTAATTCCTAACTAATCTCACACGGAATTTTAAATCAACAACAAAAATTAAATCCTAATGAGAATTATAAAGGAGAATGCTGAGACCCAGTAACTTTCTAGAAGAAAATCAATTCAAATTTATTGTGGAAGTGATCATTTATATGCAAGTTTGGAATTCTTACCTGCTTAGATGTGAGCTTTATAAGAGAACCCTCGTAGCCCTGAAAATTAAGAACCAAATTTAGATGAAAAAAAAAAATTACTAGGAAAAAAAAAAACCTGTAATAGCATCTTGCAAAATCACTTGGAAAAAAAAAAAAGCAACTGTAATAGCATCTTGCTCAAGTAAAAATGAGTCCATTATTGACTACTGACGAACTTACAAATGCCTCGGAGTAACTGAGAAGGCAGATTTTACAGACATAAGCACCTATGTGCCGATCCTTCCAACCTTAAGGCCTAAAACAAATCATACCTTGAAATTTATGCACATGTATCTAGGTTTGTTTTGCTTTTTTTTTTTTCCATGAAATCATACAATGGTAGGAAACAGGTTCTTTTGTCAACAGATCCTTCTCATTTTACAGAATTAGAATAGTGAAGGGAGTAAATTTAGTAAGACAGGAAGATAAGTATGTGAGGACTTGGTCATGTGTCTGCTATAGAATAACATTAAAACATTAAGAATGTCCTACATAGAACTTATTACTTGAAATTTCAAAACTGCCGGGGAAAGTTACACAGGTAGTGATACTAAATTCTGCTGAGTTATTTTGCTCACTTCCTGAAGCAGCTAGTTTTCATGCTGGTAGTCTGACTGGGACGTTACAAAAATCCCCTGTAGGGTTCTTACTCGCTTCACCCCTCCTGGCTCCTCAAGAGAAGGATAAAAAGTGTGTTTATTTCTGAAAATAATCAATGGCTGGTGGCTTGCACTGATGGATGACACAAGGGGAAAAACACCACTTGACATGACTGACCACTGCACAGATCAGTGCCAAGACAGATTTGCAGACTGGGGTCAACCTGCAGGGACTTTAATTAAAAGAGGGTTGTTAGGAATGTACCAGGGTCCTGACTCTTGCGTTGGGGTTTCTGGGCAGGATGTTGGGATTGATTCATCCTCCTATCTTCCCAGCAGAGAACTATGTTACCAATTAGCTACTGTAAACATTTTACCTCAAAGACCTTGAGCTCTTCTGGCCAGGGAGGTCATGATTCACAGCCCTGTCTCTTCCTTCCTCAAGGTGCTTTCTCTCCGAAAAGCCTGGAGGTTTAAACACCCTGAAGGCCTCAGAGGCAAAGGACAAATGGATATTTCACTCAAGCACACCACCACTGGTGGCAATACACTATGCTCTCTCACAAACTACTTTAGCACAGACGGCAGAGTCAGACTGCCTGGGTTTGAAGGCTAGCCCTGCCATTATGATGTGTGACCCTGAGCAAAATTTATTCAGTTGCTCTAATTTTCCTCATCTGAAGAACAGAGGCCAACCCCCTTTAAAGGGTTATGATAAAAATTAATGGAATAATTCATATGAGGTGCTTGCTGGCTAAATCTCCAGTATTTTGTCCATTAATAAGACCAACTCGATTCAGGGGCACCTGGATGGCTCAGTGGGTTAAAGCCTCTGCCTCTGGCTGAGGTCATGATCCCAGGGTCCTGGGATCGAGCCCAACACCGGGTTCTCTGCTTAGCAGGAAGCCTGCTTCCTCCTTTCTCACTGCCTGCCTCTCTGCCTACTTGTGATCTCTGTCAAATAAATAAATAAAATCTTTTGAAAAATTAAATTAAATTAAAAAAAAAAAAAAAAAAGATCAACTCGTTCCGAAAGTCCCCATCTGCCTTTGGCTCAGGTCATGATCCCAGGGTCCTGGGATCTAGCCTGGAATCTGGCTCCCTGCTCAGCGGGGAGCCTGCTTCTCTCTCCCATCCCCCCCAAGCCCCAACCACAGCGCAGTTGTATTCTCTCTCTCTCTCTCTCTCTCTCTCTGTCAAATAAATAAAATCTTAGAAAAGTCCTCATCCTGTGAAAGTGACAAATAGTAAAAATGGGAACCCTGCAGAAGATACTCAGGAAATTCTATGAAGCCAAACCCCATCCCCAGTGTCTTCTTTCCTTCCCACTTCCTTGTGGCTGACATCACCTCTAACCCTTCTATTTCCCCCTGCACTGTCATCACTGTTACAGTAAGAGGATGGATGCTGGAACAGAGGTAGGTCTATCATTACATTATTACCTTCCTGGCACATAAGTTAGACTCTTAGCTTTGCTGGCTTTAAACTGGCTGCCCAACCTCCCACCTTTCTGCCTTTCCTACCCAGCTGTTTCCAGGGGTCACATCTGACCTTCGCTCTCCCCTTAAAGGCTAGAACCTGTCCCTCAACCTGTCATGCCTCTGTGGCTAGGGTCCTGCTTCAACAGGATGGAGCTTTAATCGTTAATCAGGATGGTCTGCCACCTAATCCTAAGGGTGCCCCTGGCCAGGCACTGCTGCTACCATGTTCTCAGGGACCAGACACAAGCCCTCAATTTATCATGACTTCTGGGTGTTCCCCTTGAGGGCTGACGCCTCCAGCCCACAACCCTCCCAGTCCCAGTTTTCTTATTCTCCATAGGTTAGCCTTCAAGGTTTCTCCCTGCCATCATGGTTATTTCAGCTTTTGTCCAATTTCCTGTTAAGTTTTCAATTCTAGCAACATTAACTATCTCTCAAATGACTGTATCTCAGTAGTCCTCGTGGATAGGCAACTGAATTAAAATACTATACTATGTATGAGCATAACAAGTAACTCCTTAAAAGTTCATTTTACTTCATTTGAAATTTAGGACATTCTTTCTACAGAAAAAATAATGGTGGTCAGATTCTCAATCTGGATGGTGAAAGTGTAATTAACTTACTAGTTTCCAAAGAATAATATTAGCACTATTTCAACTAATAAGAAAATTTGTAGAACAGGCCTTGACACGTTATTTTACTGGAAATATTATAAATAACAGGAATTGATAGTATTTTTGGTGAGCTGTACTCAGAAGAACACTCCCATTGACAAATGATAAACAGGGAGGACACTAAAACTGTTCAAAACAGAGCCAGATACATGTCCCCATTACTGGGAAGAAAAGAGACTTTTCTAGATCAGCTATTGGAAAGGACAAAAGGCAATTTCAGTCTTTCCTGAGACTGCACACTGGAACCGAGTTGTTAAATCTCTTTTACTAACTAAACTTTAAAAAGGGGGGGATCACTTTATGAGATGCTTTCTCAAACATATTTCCTCCTGCAAAAAGCCCCCTTTTTGCTTATTTGTAAAGAAGCCCTTCACAGCTTATTTACACACACACTTTTTGTCTCCTTTTATTAATTTCTGAAAGAGAAAAGGTACCTTAAATGGTCTGAAAAGCAGATAGAGCTCCCGAGGTTTGATATCCAGAGGGAGACCACTGACAAATAGGGTCCGGACCTGGAAAATAAGAGACGTGATCACAAGACTGTACAATCTGAGGAACAGCTCTCACTTGTCATCTCAAAAACACGCGTCTTCATATATTTCACAAACCCTACGTAATTCATGTTCTTTCCGTAACCCAATGAACACTCTCATCTTAAGACACCATTAGACCAACTCTTGGGTATTCCTATGGGATTACTCAGAGTGAATTACCTCTAGCTGATTTAAATTTACAAACTGATTTCTCCTTTCCCAATCAGCCACTACCTGGTTCTGTAGTTATGAAGGAAAGAGAAGAAGGTCTACATAGTTAAAATATCAATTTAAGGGGGCACCTGGGTGGCTCAGTGGGTTAAAGCCTCTGCCTTCGGCTTAGGTCATGATCCCAGAGTTCTGGGATCAAGCCCCGCATCGGGCTCTCTGCTCAGTAGGGAGCCTGCTTCCTCCTCTCTCTCTCTGCCTGCCTCTCTGCCTACTTGTGATCTCTGTCTGTCAAATAAATAAATAAAATCTTAAAAAAAAAATCAATTTAAGGAAGTTAAAAAAAAAAAGGCACAAGAACAGTAAACCTACCACTTCTTTGCTCTAAATCAAATGAACACAGACCACTGTTCAAAAATAAAATCAGAATGATTTTTGTTTTTTCCTGCTTGTTTTGTCTTTGCTTCCCTCATAGGCATTAATAATTACAGTCATTTTCAAAAGTATCTTATTTTTAAGTAATCTCTACACCCAACATGGGACTTAGACTTACAACCCTGAGATCAAGAGTCACGTGTTCTATTGAGCCAGACAGATACCCTGATAATTTTAATACATGTAAAAAAGAATCCAAACACATCTAAGTAGTAGCCAAAATGTAGAACTCTTCATCTGTTCAGTTCCGAAACAGCAGGGAGGGAAGACCTCACTGACCTATAACCTATCAGACCTAAGATACAGATTACACGATTAGAGTCTCCTAAAATAGAGAGCACAGATGACACACTTCCATTTGGGAGGATCAGAGAAAATATGTTAGCATCTGACTGGGAACTTAAAGGATAGGTAAAATTTCACCACATGGATATAAAAGGTGAGGGGGAATGGAAAAGACTCGGAGACAAAGAAAAGCATTAACCAAGCCGGTGAAGGGGGAGATACCTCAGAATATTCTGGGAGAAGACGAGGCCAAACCAAACAAATGGCTGAGGGTCAAACTACAAGGGATATCACAAGTCACTGGCTCAGGAATCTGGTCTTCATCCAACAGGCAAAGATAAATCACTGAATGGTCACCACCATGTTTTCTTTCTACTTAGCTTTGTGTGCCTTTAGTTTTCTAACCTCCCCCTGCCAAACTTTGAAATGTAATGAACATATAAGAATGTGTAAGTTTACGACGTACAACGTAGTGATTCGCTACCCTTATATATTACAAAATGATTGCCGCTATGGTGTTAGCTACTGCCTCCACTGTGTCCTAGAATTAACCACTTCTTTTTTGGGGTAAGAACATTTAAGATCTACTCTCAGTGACTTTTGAGTATATAGTATACAGAATTGTTACATCTAACCACAATGCTGTGCATTAGATCCCCATAACGTACTCAACTTCTAACTGGAAATGTGTAAATCTTTGACCAAATTCTCATTTCCTCCACCCTGATCCCCTGATACCCACCATTTTGCCGTTTCTAGGGGTCTGACTTCACCCCCACATTTTCCATTCTTCTCTACTCCGGCTGATACAACATGATTGAGGTCCTCCTTAGAAGTCATGCTGCTACTTAAAAATTCAATGCTCAGTTGTTAACCGTCTATAACTCTAGATTTTCGCCCTCAGTGTGAAAGGGAGATCTTCTAGAACCCTAACGCCTTCTGTCGATTCTGGCTGGGAAGAAGCACAAATCAGCAAAGAAGGCCCTTTTATTGTTGGGAGCACACAGTAAAAGGTCATGCCATCTGTGTACAGGTGTACAAGCAACACTATGATGATGTAAATAGCCTTGGAATCATGAAGGCCTTATTTTCTTGTTATTCATTCATATTTTAGATAGATTCGTTGTGCAATTATTGATACGCAGTTGACCCTTGAACACAGGTCTGAACTGTATGGGTCCATTTACAGGCAGATTTTTTCCCCCCAATAAATAGAGTACCATAAGTGTATTTTTCTCTTCCTCACGATTTTCTTAATAACTTCTTCTCTAGTTTATTTTAACTGTAAGAATACTGTATGAAATACACAAAATCTGTGCTAATCAAGTATGTGTTGCCCGTAAGGCTTTCCGTCCACAGCAGGCTGTTAGGAGTTACCTCCTTAAAAAAAATAATAATAATAATTAAGTTTTAAGGGAGTCAAAAGCCGAATGTGGATTTCTGACCGTGCAGGAGATCAGTGCCGTCTAGTCTAGTCCCCACATGGATCACGGGCCAACTGTGGAATAAACTGTCCTTTTTGTTTACAATTTGGTACGTTTTGACCTATGCGTAACCTGTGAAGCCACCACAACAATCAAGATAATAAGCAGATCTACCATCGCTAAGTTTCCTGCCACCCTGGTTCCGCCGTCCACAGGCAATCATAGATCCGCCTTCTGCCGTGATTCTTTGGTTTATATGTTCTAAAGGTTTATACAAACAGGAGCCATAATGTATCCTTTTTGTCTGGCTTTTTGACTTTGGCATAACTATTCTGAGATTTGCCCACTGTCGCATGTATTCATAGTCTGCTCCTTTTTATTGACGAGTAGTATCCTGTTGTACGGAGATACCACAATTCATTTATCCGTTCACTTGGTGGGACATCTGGGCTATTTCTAGTTTTGGGCTTTTACAAATACAATGGCTAGGAGCATTCATGTACCCATTTGTACAAGTATGTAGGTCTTCTTTCTTCCTGGTTCATTCAATACCTAGGAGTGGAAGGGTTGAATGATAGGGTAGGTATATGCTTAACTTAAAAAAAACTGGCCCTTCAATTCCTTGTTTTAGGGCCCAGAACATGACAAACACTGTGTACTTAAAAACAAATGTGTATTCTGTTGCTCTTGGATAGTATGTTTTACAAATGTCCATTAGGTCAAGTTTGTTATTCATTGTATCTTTTGCCTTCTCCCATCTCCCTCAACTTCGCCAGTGATGAAGACTCTTTTTCCACAAACTTGTTTTATCAAAGCTAAAGCCAAATTATGGACAAGTGCCAAAGACACAGCTGATGAGGGAATCCTGCTTTTCGGTGTGCCCTCCCTGCCATCCACAACCCTCTTCCCACAGTCCAAAAAAGTAAACACCATCTGTCCTTGGCCGCTCTAGCCAGGACAACTTGAGTAGAGAGGGAATCCCAGCTCCCATTCATTCAGATTTTGCTGAGTACCCAACGTCTGACACTGTGCCAGCAGTTGACTGGATTACAGAGTTTTCTGAGGAAATAATGCAATAAGCAGATCCTATGGTTTAAAAAGAGTTCCCATTGTCCATCAGGGAAGCTTAGCTATGTAACAGGTATCAGTTAAAATTCAGGGAGTTGACTTAGAAAACAAACTATCATTTATAGTATTGTTCTAAAGAAAAAGCCCACAAACTTGCAAGCAAACAATTTACCAACAAAATACAACAGAACTCTGGGGGTTATCAACAAAATATTAGCTGATATAAATTAAGGTTCATATACATCAATAAAATGTATTATGCAACCAGTAAAAATTATGTTCAAGGAAAAAATTACATTCAAGGAAAAAGTTTGATGTTATTCTGTAAAACAAACACTGACACACATTATGTATTAAGACAGGGATAACACACCTTTGCGTAGACACCAAAATAGTTATATTTATAGAATTTACGCGGAGTGGTAAAGTGATTCTAATGTTTATTTGCTTATTTGTATTTTTTCTATAATATACATATATTAGATACTTTGTTAGATTAAGAACTATTTTTTATTGTTTCCTTTAGGAAACTATAAACAATGTCAACATTCACACCAATAAAAACAGTTTATGGAGGGAACTTTTAATGTAAATATTTCAGAATTAGAAGTGATTCTTATTTTAATATCTCGAATTATTATACATGAAAAAAAAGAAAACCCAGAACTCCCATTAGCCCTAAGTTTGTCAATCACCCACAGATGCTCAAAGCAACTTTTTTTTTAAAGATTTTATTTATTTAAGAGAAAATAAGAGCATGAGGGAGGGCAGCGGGTGTGGAGAAGCGGACTCCCTACTGAGCAGGGAGCCCCATGCAGGGCTTGATCCCAGGACCCTGAGATCATGAACTGAGACACTTAACTGACTGAGCAACCCAGGCGCCCCACAACTCTGTTTTGTTCATCAACTGGAGGCAACTAAAATGTCTGGCATTTTATTTAAATGGATATGAGTTATACCTTCCATAACCTAACAAATCTCATGGTCTCAAAAATCTGACAGGATCTCTCATCTCTCACTGAAGAGATATTCTCTCCTCTGGCAGAACAAACTGACTAGCAGAAATAATTTTTCAATACTTACACATCTATGAATACAACTAAAGGTCACTTTAATCCAAGTGCTTGGAATCTTCAAGCTTTGAATCCTTTCTAGACCTCCTCAGACTAGGAAATTTCATTAAGTTAAAAAAAAAAACCAACAAAAAAAACCATGGATAATGTATGAGAAAAAAACCCTTCCTGAATATCTAATTCATGGTTTTCTATAGTGACTGGGACCATCATAGGGATATTTGAAAACAGCTTAGTTTCCCCACTCGTCTCCCTCCGATACTTTTTACCTTAGCCATTAAATAGAGAATACTTGCGGGCCTTGTCTTTGCCATGTCTGAGGAAACCACAAAGTTAAAACGTGACTTTTTTTTTTTT
>ML103128.1:0-20813 GCA_003697995.1 Taxidea taxus jeffersonii
AAAAAAAAAACAGTTAAGGGGGCACCTGGGTGGCTCAGTGGGTTAAGCCTCTGCCTTCAGCTCAGGTCATGATCTCAGGGTCCTGGGATCAAGTCCCACATTGGGCTCTCTGCTCAGTGGGGAGCCCCCACCTGCTTCTCTGCCTACTTGTGATCTCTCTCTCTATCAAATAAATAAATAAAATCTAAACAAAACAAAACAAAACAAAAACAAAAACAGTAAGAATGTAGGGCTAAGAGCCAAAAAAGCCAGTAGATGCAAAAGGGCTGAAGAACATAACTCATTTTTGGGTGGGATGGTACAGACAAAAAATGAGGGGGTGTGAGGATGGGCAAGATTTCTGGAGATTAGGATGGAAGAAAAGCAAGATGACCATTTGGCCAGATTGGTCCTGGGAGCTTCCTAGAGGCAAAGTCTGGAAATAGTAAATTAAAGTAGTAAGGGCATTTTCTAACATGGAAGAGTTGGAGGTATAGTTGGAAAGGTATGTTGGGACCAGACTGCAGACTCTGAATACGAAAGCTGACTTACCAACATTTGAGACTTGTAAGCAGCAGGGTGATATGATTTACCTCAGATGGTAAAGGCTACACCACAGTCATCCCACCTCAGTGAAACGCATCTTGAGGAAAGAAAAGAATGTTTTCTCCTTGGTATAAAGATTGATAATAGGGGAAGTCCTGACCCAGTTTTTTAGATTTTTTTTTGTCATTCTAAATAAAATGAATGTGCATCACAGAAAAAAAAGATTTGGAAAATGCAGTATAAAGAGAGCAAAGGACATCCATAATCCTACCATTTAGAGACGATTAGTATTAACACTTTGATGGATTTTAGTTTAATCATTCGAGAAATATTTATGAGCACCTATTCCATATGAGATACCGCTCTAGAAGCTGAGTCTACAGCAGTGGAGAAAACAACCTTTTTCCCTGCCCTTAAGCTGCCACATAGATATATCTTTCCATGATTGAGCTGATGGAAGATGTGTGCTCTTTCTGTGTGATTTATTCAATCATTATATGTATGGAGAACTTTTAGCTTATTTTCACTGCACATAGCATAATAAGCATTTTGTTATGTCTGTTATTAAGTTTATAAAATTATTTGGAGATATTTAAAAACTAAAATAATTTTAATGTTATTAAAATTATTTGGAAACTTTTTAATGACTGTGTTATTCACAGTCTATAGATGCTCAAAATCTTTAGTTTTTCTTACTATAATGAGGACATGAAGCATGTGAAGCTGATGAAAGTTACAGACAGACACACCAACTTTGGCAGATAATTTTAGGTGTTCAGAGATCCTTTTAATTAGGAACCCTAATTTGATCACTTCACAATTGTTAGACATTTGAATAATTAATTTTTCACTGTTAACAATGAATATTCTTGCATATAAAGTTTTGTCTACATGCCCAATAGTATCATAATGATTGATTTCTAGAAGTGAAAATACAGGTAGAAAAATATGAGCTGGTTATAGGACTACAAAGCATTTTTTGCTGTTAGTGTGGAATGTCTTCTACTCTTGTGTTTCTGTTAGTTTTATTTAAATGTAAATAAAATGTATATGTAAGTTTTTTTTTAAGATTTTATTTATTTATTAGAGAGAGAGAGAGAGCGAGCACAGGCAGACAGAGAAGCAGGCAGAGGCAGAGGGAGAAGCAGGCTCCCTGGCGAGCAAGGAGCCCGATGCGGGACTCGATCCCAGGACGCCGGGATCATGACCTGAGCCGAAGGCAGCCGCTTTACCAACTGAGCCACCCAGGCGTCCCTGTAAGTTTTTGTTTAATAAAAAAATTTAGTGCTGTTATTTGCACAGAATGGTTCATGATTATTTTATCATCACCATGGATTTTTTTACTAATATAAACCAACTTCCTTTGTTTCACCAAATGCTTCTTGCCTTGAGTTTTATGTTTTCAAATATTAATATTACCAACCCTGGATTTATTTTTACCTATCATCATATATGTTGATGTGTGGTGTTTTTGTTTGTTTTGTCCTTGAGGGTGGCTTTTTAATACAGGAATGTCTATTACTGGGTTTAGTTTTGCTTTTAAAATTTATATTCAACAGAACAAGGCAAAAACTTAAAAAAACCAGTTTTTCCTTATTTTTAACTTGAGCTTAAGAAATGTATAATTCTTTTTATAAGTTTGGCAGAATTCAGCAATCATTTCTAAGGGATTTTTGGTAATGTTTACATTATAAATACAATTAAGTTATTTTGCTTGCCAATATTGCGCATAAACTTCAGTTAGATTTCAACTTAAAATATAAACCTAAATCACTTACTCAATTGAACATATCAAATTAACATTTTAAGATGGAGCTATAGGGCTGTAATAGATAGTAATAATAGATTAATTGATTTGGAATAGACTTTAATAGACCAAATTAATTTCAACATTCCAAGTACATAAGATAGTAAATATATGCATGTAAGTTCTTAACACAAAAATATTTATATATTATAGTTTTGATTATCTTTGCCTTTTCATACTTAGTTTTAAATTTTCCTGGGGTTGAAACATATATACCTACTAAAAGATGACAATTTCTGGCAAGTAACTAAGGATATTAGTTCTAAATCTTTCTAGACTGAAAGGTATAAACCTGTTTATTCTGAGTGACTGGGGTTACCTACAGTTAGAGCTCTTGGCCAGGAGTGAGACCCATGCTATGCCTGTAGACATCCAGAGTGAGTCCTCTCATTGCCTTGGTTCCCAGACCGCACCCTCTTTTATAGCTACCATTTAAAATTTTTAAATCAAATTATAAAATATAATTGGTCTTATTATTCATATAGCCCATATCCCTAAATTCAAGTTTGAAATGTTCTATTTATTATTTTCTCTCATGATATTATTTTCATTTTTATTTATTATTTTCTCTTATTTATCCATTTTTGCATCTTGAACAATGTTTATGTCCTATATTTGTTTCTCTACTAATCTAGAAAATATTTTTCCTATTTTACTAGTGTTTAAAGTTTAACACACACAACATGCACATTTACACACACACAGGCACACAATTTTCCTGGTAAAGAAATAGCATCTAACAGACTCCTGATTTAGATCAGAAATAGTACATTTTACTCCTTCCTTGTCCTTCCCTCAACCATTTCCCAATTTTTTGTTGTTATCTGAGATTCTAGGTTCAGATTAGTAATAGCAGTAATCATACTAGTAGTATGATTTTGCTATTGATATTTCCTATTTTCCTATTTCATTTAATTGGACTTAATTGGAACCTGCAGCGAGAGGAGTCTAGATGCATGTGCTCCATCAACCATTTCACCAAGAGACCCATTTGAAGATTCTTGATATGTATTGCCAAATTACTTTCCAGGAAAGTTGTACTGATACGTCATCTCACTACATTCTGGAGGACTGACTACTAGTTTTGGTACCTTTACCTATTTGACAAATAGAAATGGTATTTGTTCACTATTTTCATTTGTTTATCTTGGGGAAAAAGGAAGTTGTTAATAACTACAATTCCAGTGATCTTCCTCTGATGAAGTTGCAGTCACTCATGAAGGACCCCTCATAAATTGAGTAGGTTTGATTCAGGATCTTGCCTGTAAATGTTACTAGTTTCCTAAGTGACTATTCTATAATCTTTTCCACTAGGCACTCACAGGGCATGCAGAACCAGGAAAAAAAAAGTACAATGTCTGGTAGTTGTTTTTAATACCAAGAATCCAGGCACTCACTTTTAGTCATGGAACACTGACACTGTGCTATATGAATTCTCATAAAGTAAATAAATTAGTTAATCAGTAAATTCATGTTAATAGAAAACTACAGTCACAATAACTAATTTGTAAAACCTGTGGTACTGGCAAATATTATGATAAGATATATTGGCCTAATGGTGTTCTGCAAATAGGTTCTGATTTGCAAAACTAACCAACACAATAGCAATCATTTCACGTGAAATATTCATATCAGAAATGTTGACTGGAGTGATTGAAAGTCATTCACTTAAAACTAATAAATAAACACACTCATCTGCCTTATAATCCTGGATAGTCGTACTCAATTTAACAGTGTTCTTTTGCATTATTCTTGTTCATTAACAGAAGTGATTTAGAATAAAATTTAGCTACCAATTTCCTTGACAAATAGAGGAATATGTGTGTATGTATGTATGTATATATATATATACACACACACATATATATATATATATATAAAATTTCTACATGAATGGTAAAGGCAGGAATAGCACTTCAAACACAAGGAACAGCATGAGCAAACATATAAATGCAATAGGGCTTTGAGGTGGGAGAAGCCAGCCAATATTCACTGTAAAGAAGCATATGTGAGGCCCCTTGCCAGAACTAACTTCAACCTGATAATCACTACTACCTTTAAACCAGGTTTGGATAAGGATTCCAAGGAGAGAAAAGATACCACAAGTAACTTCACCCAGAAATTATTTAATTATGGTTTAATGAAGGGTGTAACATATGGTAGCACATGCAAGAAAGTTTCACAGATGTCCGTTTACTTACTTTTAACCAGTTGAGTGTAGCACAATTTAGACAATATTTTATAAATAGTCTCTAATAATTAATAAAGCTCATAATTAGAACTAACACTGATGGAGCTTATGCCAGGCACATGCATTACCTCATTTTATCCTCATAACAATCTATGAAGTTGTTTCTTTTATCATCCCTATTTTACAGATGAGAACTTAAATGTCATGCAGCCAAGAAGTAAAAGACTCAAAATTTGCATCCAAGCCATTGGATTCCAGAGCCTATGCTTTTAGCCATTACTCTGAAGATAAGAATGATGACAGTACTTCAGAATATCACAAATATATTTTTGAGAAAAAACTATAACATCTAAAACCTGTCTCTGTACTTACTTTGTCATTAATGTGGGGCTGAACATAAAAGTTACTTGTGCTTAAACAAGAGCTGTCTGTCAGCCTTGCTGTCTCTCTCCTCTCTCCACCTCACCCAGGATCAAGGCCATTGCACTGAATTTGTGGCAGTACCATCACTTCCATTTCCTGCCCACTACCATCAGTTTCCCTTCCATGACCAAACCATGATATCCCAAACACAGAAATATGACTTTTCCCCAAAGCATCCAGAAAGAAAATTCTTACTCTAATACAAATACTTGTAATAATGGCAAAAGAAAGCAGAAAATTAAGGGTAAAGTAAATTGCTGCTTTTTTTGTATAAACATTATTTTTTTCAAGGTCTTAGCAGTATAAAAGCTCCTCTTTCAAGTCACTAAAGTCACTTCACCCTCTTTTTAATTTTGCCCTTTCAGTCCTTCTCCTCCTACTTCAACAAAAGTCAAAGTTAGAAAACCACCTAAATTAACCCCTTTCCCATGACATTATCATTTCTAGTTTGCAGGAGTTATTAAGCAACCCTAAATCCAGACTGCCAATGATAAAAGAAGAGGAATAGAAGGCATGGTAAATGAGAGACGACAGTTATGAGGAGAAATGCCACTGAAATGACAAATGCTGCACATTGGCAGACAGATGGCTGATTTCCTTATCCCATAAAGAGCTCTTCAACCCCCCAAGAATAACACTGATGGCCCAAACGAGAGACTGGCAAAGGACATGAACAGGCTGTTCACATCAAAAGAAAATGAAGTGGTTTTTAATCATGTGAAAAGATACTCAACCTTCATCATAATTAAAGAAATGCAAATTAAAATAATAAGATATAATACTTAACTTTCAGGTTGGGGAAAAAAACCTAACTGGTTGTGGAGTAATAGCCACACTTATACATCATATTTGGAGTACAACTTCTATTTATCCAAGTTCAAAATGCATACAATCTAAGACCCTGTAATTTTACGTCTAGGAACATATACTGGAGGTGCATCTGCACCACTGGCCCTGAGATATATACTCAGGGATATTACAGTAGCATTGCTTCTAGAAGCAGACCCCTGAAACAATCCAAATGTCCTACAACTCATACCAAGCATCATTAAAACATCTCTGGAGGGCCACACGAAGAATTGTCAACGGGGGGCTGGAGAGAGGGACGAGGGAGCAGGAGATAAGAGTGTGTTTATTATTTTCACAGTATGTATTTATACTCTTTAATTTTTTAAAAAAATGCATATCAGAAAAATAATCCACCAAAACAAAAATTTTTAAATGCTTTTGGAGTTTTGGAAGAGAAAACCAAGGGAAAACAGCCATGAAATTTTCAATTTCGTCAGCAGAACAAACAGTTCCAAAGATTATAAGGACACAACCAGAGAGGGCAATCTGGAAATAAGCCCTAGGATTATGTGCTAAATCTGTGTGCTTGCTCGGTTTTCATATTCTGTGTGATATCTTCCTTAAAAAAAGACCCAATTTTACCCATCATAATGTTAATAGCACTTCACTGTTGCAATACCAGAATTTAACACAGAGTGGTAATAAAAATAGTTCAAATCATTTAACTTGCCAAAGCACTTACAATTCTTTAGGCTGCCTTCCATATGAGCAAGAATATTTTTCTATTTTTAAACCACTAACCTTTTAAACCCTGGTGGAAGCTACCCACTATAAGACCATGACATCTAAGACACCATATTTTTATCTCCATTACTATGCAACATAGGACTAGTGGTCTTATAAATTCCTCGTGTTTGCCAAACACATTACATGGAAGATCATAGTGTTAATTTGGAAAGGGAAACAGTTTTATGGCATCTAAAGGACTGGAAAAATTACCTCTAATCCTTTTGGGAATCAAAGAGGCAATAAAGTGAAATTGAGTACAGAAAGACTCACATTGTAAATCCATTTACTACCGAGCCTTGTTTACTCAAGGATTTATTCATGCCAGTAACTAGTCACCAAAGCTTAAATAGCATGACTTTACCAGAATTTCATTTAAAGAAGTGTCTGATAATTTTTCACAAATAGTGTTCAGCTGATTAAAGCCTAATTACACACATTGAATTAAAGGTGTGAGTACATAATAAAATGTTCTGGCTAAAAGGAATCTGTGCTGGTGTTTGATTTCCAGCTAGTAATTTGGCTGGAATAAAATGGAAACAAGAAAGAAGAATTGTTTAAAAGGTGCAGCTTTATGACAACATGAATTTCCAAACTGGAAAAAGAAACAGACAAATACATTGTGCACTTCTTAAATGGGACATGGTGAAATTCTAAAAGTCTTTTCTATTACCCAACATTTATAATGATAGTAACACAAACCACACTCACTAAGGCCAAGAGCCAGAAAAAACATATTTCCATTTTAACGCCTTTAGATGATCAAAGCATCAGCTTAATATAATCAGCTGAAATCCATTTACCCGCAAGCTTGCCACTGTGCCCAGGGACTGCTTTCCCTTCCAGCCCTATCTATTCTGGAACAGGTGCTATACTAGTAAATTAATTAGTCTGTGGAGAAGCACCTTGTTCTCCATCTCTGCAGGCCTCTTGTGGGTCAGGGCCTTGAGGACTTCGCCATCTGGGCAGAGTTTCCCCCAGAGAAACAATCAAAGCCCACAGATTGCAGCCTACAGAGGAAGGTTCAGATGACAATTAACCTTATTAGGCCTCATTTTTTACAGTTGATAGTGTGTCAACATGTTGGCTCCATAAATAATTCGCTACATCAAATGGATGGAAAGAAATGGTTTCTCCTCTTGTTAAAAGTTATAAAGCCTCCCAGAAAAGAAATGTAACATTTAAGAGAAACGTGTCATTTACAAATACCCAAATGTTGGGATTATGGATAGGAAGCTAGACAGGCTCTAGATTTCAAATAAAGTTCATGAAAAAACTATCATCCATTCCTGCTGGGTGTAAATTCTGAGGGAGGGGAACTTCAATTTCTTTTCTTGCCCCTTCCAATTTTTCTCAGGCTTACTGCCTCTTCTATGTATGGTTTTATAACATCTGGCTAACTTAAGAAATACATGTTTCTATTTAAAAATTACATTTTTCCTCCTTTCCCCGACCACAGTTCTGCATATATGATCCTGTTGTCCTGGGAATACAAAATAAAACCAATCAAGACAATTAGCATCTACAGCTTGTCACAAAATCAACAGATATTTAAGCCTACATTTTTAATCAAAGTAAGCTTAATTAAACACTTCACAAATGACTTTGCAGCCTGGCACCAAAAATGCCTACTTTTTTAAAAGTCTTTAAGTGTAATTTGAAAGAGGGTTTACTAACACATTAACACGAGATTCTTGTAAGAATACTCCAAGAGCTCTGCTTTATGTTCTGTCCTGCAATATTTGATAGGGTACCGGCCCCAGCATCTCCTTCATTCCAGGACCTGGTTTTGAGTTAAGGTTTTAAACTTGGTAAAGGTACTTTCCCTGTTGGCTTCTCCCTCTTTTGCAGCTTCCTTAGACAGCTCCAGTGGAGCCTCATGAGTCACCACTGGGTTAATGATGTGTTTGGAAGCTCACTGACAGTGAAAACAGCTTTGTCTTCTCACATATCCCCCGTGTTGATTCACGTGTAAGTTGAAAATATTTGCAAACTTGAGCTGTTTGACATTAAAGCCCAGGGAACTCATTTGATTCTGCCTAAAGATAGTTCTGTGGGATTAGAAGTGATAGAGAAAGAAAAAAAACTTTTGCACCCCTTATAGCTTTAAAAAATAGCAATAGACTCAATGCCGCCATTCACATTCAAAACAAATTTCCACTGAAGCAACCTTTGGAATTTGGATATAATGTGTTTAGCTTGGAATTTCCCCAGTCACAGTATAATGCATTTATGATATAAGTACAAAAATGAAATTGAAGACTTAATGAAAACTTTCCTTGTCCTTCTAGTTTTGGTTAGGAGAAAATCTGAAAAAATTAAGAACAGAGGAATGATCTAGCTGTATATGAGCATTCTTATTTAGTAGATGTCTTTTTGTTATTAAATACATATTTGTCATATCGATTAGTAATATTTGCTTCCATGTAACTTCACTACAACTGCTTTTTAACCATGATTTGGTATCATGATTCTATTTTTGCAAGCATAGTGTGATGGAAGGCTCAGAGTCGTTCACTAACAAATACAGAAAACTTGAAGCTATAAGGGGACCATGAAGTTAAGGTGTCTATCTTGGTATTCCAAAGTCTAAAACAGCCTCTGACAAAACAGTGCCCTCTAGTGGATATACAAACACCTGGAGTCAAAACAATTCTCTCAAATGGAGTGGGGTCAGGAGATGGAATCTGGGTGTATAAAGATGTCTAAAGATATCTTACTATTATTGGACATTTGCTGAGGACCTACCATGAGAAAAATAAGTATGGGCTCTTTTTTAAAAAAAGTGCTAAACCCAACCAGTAAACCAAGCATTGAAGTAGTTCTTAAATACCTATTATAGGTCTACCACCAAAAAATGATCTTTTAAAGCTAGCAAAAAAAAAAAAAAAAAGATAAACTCCATTCTTCATAACCCGGGACTTTTTCACATTATTATCATTCATTAAGAGATGAAGATTTTGATACCAGAAATATCAGGGTTTGGGCATTAGATGAATCCTTAGGAGTATGTGTGTATATGGGGGCACCTTTCAGAGTGCACTATGTTCCCTAAGACACCCATCCATGAGGTCATCCCAGGGACTTTCTGGCAGGAGTATATAAGAGTCCTGTGGCAGGTAGCCATGAGAGGCTCAAACTTGAGACTGTGCATGATCATTAGCTGGGCACTCAAATAAATAAATAGAGCATGAACAACTATGTCCTCTTCAGCATTAATCATATTCACCTTCATCTCAAGCCCTAAAAAGCATATAATAGTAATATATACCTTCATGTTGCATTGTACACACATATGTTGTTGTATATTACTGAGTCATGGAAACCAGTGATATTTCCAGGCATTTTGAAAGCAATGGAGTTGCTTTGGTGAACAATCAAAAGAGCCACAGATCCAAGATAATCAGAAAGAAAACAAATGGCAAATGTAAGTAGTAAAAGTTTCTTCTATAATCCTCCATGATAAGAGCTTTCTTAGTCCTCGGCTTCATTAATCATTCCATTTCCTATGTGACTCCACTGAATCCTATACATATTTCCATTGCAACACCCATTACTATGATGCATTTTGTTTATATACTTTTTACCTTTTACTAGATAAATTCCTCAAACCTTCTGGAAGCCAGGGACCACATCATTTACCATTGTATCCCCAGATTTCTATTGTTCTTAGAACAATGCCTAGCACAAAATAGTCCTTCAATTAATATTTACTGGTTTCTACTCAAAATATGTGATATTTTGAAAGGACTATATTGTGTCACTATTCAGATTTCACTGGATAAGTAGTATAAGAAGATAGACAGTTTACATATAAGACAACTGAAATATAAAATTATCAAATGGAAAAATCATAACTTTATTAACAGAACAAAAGATCTTTCCAGAGTTCCATTTAAAAAAATTACTGAACTTGCAAAAGTAAATAAGAAAAATAAGAAAACCCAACATTGGCACAACTGTGGAGAACCTGACATATACAAGAGTATACACTGCTGTGAAAATGTGGCTCAACAGTGGAAAAGAGCAATCTAGACAGGCATTGTTCAGATCCTTGGTCTAGAAGTTTTATTTGGCAAGATTATATCACAATGGAAGACTGTAACAAGATTTTTATATATTTATATTACATAAACACACACAAAGTGTTCTTCTCAATACTGCTTTAGAGCAACAAAGCAAAGAAAAAATAAAGGAAGATACCCTGGAAGACAGACAAAAAGAAGAAGAGTAGGAAGTAATTTTTATTTTTATTTATTTTAAAGGTGGTTTTCTTGCGGGGGGGGGTTATTTATTTATTTGACAGAGAGAGAGAGAGAGAGATCACAAATAGGCAGAGAGGCAAGCAGAGAGGAGGGAAGCAGGCTCTCTGCTGAGCAGAGTGCCCCGATGCGAGACTCTATCCCAGGACCCTGAAATCATGACCTGAGCTGAAGGCATAGGCTTTAACCCACTGAGCCACCCAGGCACCCAGGAAGTAATTTTTAAAATAAAAGAAGAGAGAGGAAGGAAGAAAGCAAGAAAGGACAGGAGATAAAGAAAGAAAATAAAATAAGATAAATACCCAAGAATAAGAAGATAAGCAAACTGTCATAATAATATGGGGACATTACACATAATTAATTTAAAGACAAACATGCAGAGTGAACAGATTCATGCTGGAAATAAATGTGCATATATATACATAATGCATATGGATGTGTATATATATACACATGTGTATATATATGGATGTGTATATATATATATATACACATGTGTATATATATATATACACATCCATATATAAAAATTAGTGTTTATTGGGCATCAAAGATCAAGCACTGTCTGTCCTAGGTCATCACTATATTTAATCCAAAAGAAAAGCCCACCTAACAGGTTATTTTGAACAATGTCTCACAGTTCAAATTTGCAAGAATAAAATTTCAAAAAAAACCAAAAACTTAAAGTATCCACTAAGTGCCACTGTGAAAACACATGTTATATAACAAAAGATAATTTTTAGTAATATAAACATTTAGAATTCAATACACATTTTTAAATTCCATCCACTGGAAGTGATAAATATTAAGAAGAGTTTCCAATTTGGTTAGAGTCTTATCCAAAGTTAGGGTGAAAATGGAATGTAGAACTGCTATTTAAAAGGCAGCTTGATTTAAAAAAAATGTTTCTACTTTCTTAAACAGGTGTATATTTTGGGGGTGGGGTGGGAGGGGAATGTTCACAAGATTTTAGCCTTAATCTCTGAAAATCTCCAGGTCTTTACCAACAGAAAGAAGCCCCAAACTGTCTCCATCAACTTCTGATTATAGCATGAGGTAAAGGAGAATCTTGCAAACTGAGAATATTTAAATATATTCTCTCTGCATAAAGGCTGTTTAGCTGCTGGAATCATTTCCTCTTGCTGTCCCTAAGCTAAAGAAGTGGATCGATCAGCAGGGGAGGTGAACAGATGCAGCTGGAGAGGAAGAGAGGCTCAGGGGAATCACATTTGAGCAGTCATGGGGGATGAGATACGACAGAGGAGAGTTTACAGAAGCAGCTGGAAGAATGGAGCAACAGAGGGAAGGGGCTCAGTGAGCCAAAAGCAAGAGACTAGCTGTGTTCAAAGAAGCTCAAAGCTTGCAATACTCCCTAAATATCCACACAGAGTGATATCCACACTTAATCCCAAGGGGAAGTTAGGTAATTTCCCTTTTCCATTACAGCCTGCAGAAAAATTTAATACACATTTCAATCTTCCATTTGTCCTTTTGGGCATTCACAGCCTCTGTGATCAAGGCCCACCCAAGATACATACCCCTGCTGGCAACTCTTCTATTGTGTCCTCATTTCCCAAAGGGTAAAGGCATCCACCTATATTAGGCCTTGACCATGAAAAATGCTGGGAATCCCCAGGACTATTGTTCTTCTCTCTAAGTGGCATTAGGGACTCTAGCTCTCCTTCCTACCCACCACAGGTGAATGCTACCTTCTGCTTCCTGCGTTTGGGAAAATCCAAATGATCAAGAGTCTAGATTCTTGAAAGGAGAGAATTCCTGGGTTATAGAGACATTAGAACACATTTTATGAAAAGAGTGAATGACAAATTAACACTCCTCAGAAGACCTTTCAAAAAAAAAAAGAAAACTTAGCCATCTAGAAAATGCTGAATGTTCTGTACTTTTGGAAGTCACTGGTTATAAAACATAATTTCATTATTAATGTTGTAAAGAAAGAACAAAAACACTCACACTTACAAATATACTTATTTTATTTCTGGGGATTATCCTGGAAATTAAGATAGTGATAGTCCTTTGCATTAATATTGGGCTTTACAGTCTACTGTCAAATAATGCATGTTTTATATTTATTATCTTCTTTAATTTTGAAAGCTAGAATTTTAGAGAGTGCTTGTCCTTACCATTTCTAAATTCTATTGTCAGAAGTACACAGCATTCTTTGGAACAATTACTATGTGTATGCACATATGTAATTAAAGATTAAAGATTATTGCTCACGGTTACCTAATCTTGAGTCTAATTCCTGACAGCTCCTTCAGCACCTAGGACAGCGCTGCACTTCACCACCACATAGATGTTGAATTAATAGTAGTATATTGAGGGGGAGAGCTCCACTGAAGAACTTCACATATTTCAGAAGAACGGCAAAAGGCAAAGTCAACCTTTTAAAAATCTCTAAGTAGCACCTAATATGCCAGTCTATTTTAAATATGGGGTGATTTAAAAAAAAAATTGGGTAGCCTCATCTCAAGTAATATTAACACAATATCAGAACATGAATATAAGTTAATTTTCAGGGAACCTTTCCTCCAAAGAGTTTTATTAGAATGTACCATTACTTTCCTTTTTCTTCCCTGTAAACCAAGGAAACTAACATTGTTTCCTTTTACAAAAATCACAAATAAAAGACCCAAGATGACAACAGACCAGAGTAGGGAATCAATATTCACTGAGCATTTAAAATGTGCCTGATAGGGGTACCTGGGTGGCTCAGTGGGTTAAAGCCTCTGACGTCAGCTCAGGTCATGATCCCAGGTTTCTGGGATCGAGCCCCACATTGGGCTCTCTGCTCAGCGGGGAGCCTGCTTCCCCACTTCTCTTTGCCTCCCTCTTTGCCTTCTTGTGATCTCTGTCAAACAAATAAATAAAATCTTTTTTTAAAAAATAAAATGTGCCTGATATAGTGCTGACTTTTTTTCCTCTTGACCTTAATCTTTAAAATAACTGTGAGAAATAAGTATTCTTGCTTAGATAAGAAACTGAAGCTCAGAAACCTTAAACACCTGACCCAAGGGGTCCCAGTAATCTAACAGCTCCTACTAACCAGGACTCCTGACTATGAGTAAATCTATGTGTTCACCAAGTCTCCTTCTATCTCTCTCTCTTTTTCTCTCTGTCTCTCACACACACTGAAAGACAAAAATATACAGTGAAAATGAGAGCTCTAACAAAACGCTGAATGCTGAGAGCAACACACAATGTTCTCCAGATGACAGAAATAAATATAAAATCACAGAAATATCATATCATCTCATGAAAATCAGGCTCAGAAATTCAAATGAGAAGTCTTAAAGGTCCTCTTCAGATGGAACAATGAAAATATAATGCTTTTAGGTGCCAGGTGGGATGAGAACTGACAGGTAGGTTCCAATCTGTTTAATGCACAGAACTCTAAGATTAATTTTCCTGACTTCTCCAAGTAGTTACAAAACCTTCCCTTTTTACTACCCTAGAATTGTTTTTAAATGTTCACTATAGATTTTACCATCTTTAGTTATAGGGCAGCCTCTCCTAGAAGTTCTAAACCCATAGTTAACAGCCCAACAACCTCCACCCAAAAAACACTTGTAAATGTATGCAAAATTGCACATTTGTGCATTTTTCTGGGATGAGACTTCATAGCTTTCTCCAGACTTTCAAAAGGATATGTAAATGTCAAAGTTAAGAGCCACTGTTCTAGGCTCTGAGGCCAATACCCATATTGCCTCTGGTTCACAATAAATGTCTCAGCAATAAAGAAGTGGGTGGCATTTAATAGGATTCTAGAAGACAACATGCAGTCCTATCTATGCTATTTGGTCTCCAAGATTTTTGTATATAAAAAGTTCTCTTTGAGAGGTGATTCAGGATTTTGTTTAGAGGATGAGCTTTGGAACTTTCTGCCTACATTCTAATCTGGACTCTGCTACTTACTAGTTGTGTGATCTTGGCTAATCCATTTGGCCTTCTAAGCCTCAGTTTCCATATCTCTACAATGGACTTTATAATAATAATAGGAACTCTTTAATATATTTGCTATAGTTAAATAATGAGATAATATATTATTAAAAGTGCCTAGCACATCACAGCACATAGCCAGTGAGTGTTTCTTGTGGAGAGGCATTGGTAGTGGTGGTGACTGTAACCACAGTATTCCTCCAATTACTCTCCTATAATTCTAGAACCTAAAACCTGTTAATATTAGTGCCATAATACAGCAAGATCTATATCCATTTACTCAACACATACTATTTATTGAATACCTACCATGCTTTCTCACAGTAAGCTGCATAGGATGAAATTCTCCACACAACACATTTAGAAATAAAACATCATCTTTGAACTTTTGGGGGTTTGTGGCTGAGAACTTTTACTTAATGCTAGATTTCTTCTCAGTATTTCCTTTAATCCCTCTAAACATTATGGCAGATAACATCAGATTTACTGAAATGTGTCCAACAAGGATGGAGAGGCAGAGAGACATTCTCACAGATGGCTTTCACCAGTGCATTTCCTTTCCAGCAGGATTCATAGTGGGGGAAATGGCTTAGATCTGCCCTCAAAAATTGAAACTGACTTTAAGAAGGCAATGTTTTCAGCTTCTTGGATTTTCTTATGTTTTTACTGCTATATGCTTTTGGGGAAAAAAAGTTCTTTATGCTTTTAATTCTGAAACACTAAGGAGCAATTGTGCTGCCAAAGTATCTTTACACTCAATAAATAAATAAATAAATAAATATTCTGACTAATTAGAACAACTTGAAAGCTGGTAATGAATGCTGTGAGAATAATACACCAAAAATCTACCAGCTGAACTTTGTTTCAATAAGTAATTCTGGTAAGGGATTTTAATCTGGTGATATAAACCTGTCTGTAGGCTTATTTGTATGTAATTATGTGTGTGTAGTAAATCTAGATACATTTACAAAACCCATACTAAAGGTGGCATGCATCATGGCCTAAAAAATAAAAAAGCCCATTTACAAACAATAAATTTAAATGCAAAAGATATGCATATATTACAAAGCAGTTCTTATATTAAAGAATCAGAAAACCTCAGATTTATGTAAACTAACAAGACTTGGATGATATGGATTCTGATGCTGCATTTCTCATTCTAAAGGCCTCTCCTCACTGAGTTTTGGCTGGTGTATCAGGCTCTTTTGCAGTGGCGTAATAATTGACAGCAGGCTGACACAGAGCCCAGGGAGAGCTCTGTCAGGAGGTCTCCTGGGCCTGGGGATCAGTGTGCTTAAAATATTAGGATTTGATAGAGTTAACACTTGCCCTTGAGCAGATGGTTTTGAACATTCTGTCAACACTGCCAGTGATTACTGCAAACAGATTCTTCATCCCAGAGGGATGGGAGTGAAGTGCTTTCTAGCTCCTGAGTCTCATCTAAGAGGTGTAAAATGTATCATTTCCAGGGTCTTCTCTCAGCTGTGAGAAGTGCAAACATTTCCAACACCATGCAGCCAAAGCCGTGACTTAATCAAGAACCTTTGCTGGGCCTGGGGGGAGGCACAGACCTGGCTGAACTTAAACTTAACATAAGTCCTTCTATTTTGTGTCTCTGGAATACTTTGGCTTTATGGACTTTGGCTTTATGGATTTCTTTTAAGAAGCTGTCTGAAGGAGAGATTAACTGTAGTTAGGGCAATGTGAGAGTGTGGAAAGAGAGGAGTGGGAGAATGGAGAAGATCCTGGGGACACTTTGAAAACTTCCAAAGTTCAATTGTCAAAGTAGAAATTAACATTCTTACCAGTACTAATTTTCAATCTAGGCAAATTCATTTTGGGAGAAATGTCTCTTGAAAAGTATTGCCCACTTTTGCTGAGTGAACTTGGTTTACAGAATTGGGGGAATGAAACCATCAATAATGGAAGATCATGGGAGCCAGCTTGCAAGATTCTCATTCTATAGTGGAACCAATAAGATCAGAAGAGGACACAGCAACTGCAGCATCATCCAAGAAGTACTTCCCAGGGCTTGCTCTCTGCCTACAACCATACTGGGAGGAATGCCAGTAGCTAAGTGACAGCCTCTGCTCTAAGTAAGAGTGGGCATAGAATTCAGAAGATGGAAACTGCATTCATAGAAACTTAGCTATGGAGGGAACTGATGTGGCACCTCTTATCTACAGTTATTACAACCTGATTATTAGAAAGTCAGGTGTAAAAGAAACACCTCCATCTCCACCCTCTGAAAAGCTGCTTAACCTTCCTGGTCCTGGTCTGTCAGCTGATCTACCCTGACTACCTCTCATTCTTCCTTCCAAGGGAAATATCTTGCAGGATGGTGGAGACTGTCAAGACCAGCAAGCAGAGAGGAATTTTTCTTTTTTTTAAACAAAAGTAGAGGGAATTCTGTGAGAAGCAAAGCTTAAAGATCCACAGAGCCAGACCCTGGTTTTCATGCTAAAGGTTTATAACCTCCCTCTTCATTATATCATCTTGTTGTGATGCTCTGAACACCTGCACTATTGAATTCTTTTCTTGGACTTTTTTTAATAAGAAAAAATTAACAAAGTAAAATTTGTTGACAGTGTTCACAGTCAGCGCAGTGGGTGTTCCACCTATGCGCTGTCACGTTTTTCATGTTCATTTCTGCAGGTGCTAAATACATGCTGACAACAACATATGTTACCAATCTTAAATGTTTTTTTTTTTTAACTCGTAATTAAGGAGCGCTCACAGCTTGAAAAAAAAATACAGGTGAAAGCTGCCTCTGCCCAAAGATTTCTTATTCATTTTTCCTCTGCTATTTAGGTACTTCTTGAATTCAGCCTATATAGAAAAAGTAAGCTCTTAAAATTGTTATCTGTGTAAATTATATTCATAAAACAAATTTGTAACTTAATGCTAGAAATATATGATCTCATTTTCTCCCCACGAAAATCCTACTGATTCCTTCCTTGTTTTTTTGTTTTGTTTTGTTTTATTTCTTGACTCTTCTCTTTCTCCTTTTAATAACACATTGAATCTTTCTGGGAAATCTCACAAACTGCTCCCAAAATATTTATTATGCCGTAAAAACCTCAAAGTTGAAGAAACATTCTCTAAGTGGAATATAATTCTTTGATCCTTTTGTTACTTCCTAACTTCTCCATAATTAAATAATTAGCAGGAAATCATTGCAATTTTATTCCTATGAATTTCAGAGATAATTTCTTTCTATTTGCCACCAGGGAACTATATAACAACTTCCACATTCCTCCTCTAGGGACCAGTGATGGGGGACTGATGAATGTTTTCAAACCAAGTATTACACTATTCTCTAACAGCTGGTAAGAAAGAGTTTAGAAGTGTTTTCCAAATGTGAGCAAGTATCAAAACCATCAAGTCACTCGGTCACTCTACCTGTGGCCCTCATCCTATTACGCCAGGCAATCAGCCAAGCTCAGTCCATGCTCAGCACCTCTGCTTCTCCCCACCCCATGCTCTTCACATAAACACGTTGAGAGCAGGATGGCTCTTCCTCAGAAGCCCTTTCCTAAAAACCCTATCCAATGTTGCTTCACTGTAGAATTCATACACATGACCTTGCTTTGTGTGCTTTAAAAGTTACCCTAAAAAAACCAAAACTTGGTTATTGTTTGCTTCTCTAAAATGCAAGCCCCATGACATCATGGACTATGCATCTGTCCTGTGTACATCTAGCACAGAGCCTGGCACAGATTAAATGCTCAATAAATATTTTATAACCCTAAAATCCTAATTCTAAATGTTCACCTCCTTTCACTTTAATAAAAGTTCACTTCCTCTCAATTAATCAAATCACTTAACAAAGATACAGACATGTAGGCTGTTTCCCCTGGATAATCTGATTCAGTAGGACTCTGGTAAAGCCAAAACCCCATGGTGCTAGCACCCATGATTTGGATGGTCAGACAAGTATAAGAAATATTCTCTTAGTGCCCTGCTACCCAGCTTGGTCCATGGACTGGCAGCATCAGCACCACCAGAGAACTTGTTAGAAATGCAGACTCTCCGTCCCACTCCAGATTCATCGAATCAGAACCTGTGTTAGTAAGATCCTGTGGGAATCTGCACCCTAGTGAATGGTTGAGAAGCACTATCCAGGTACATAAATTTCCAGACTAAATTTCTCTTGCCAGTGAGATACAGGCACCAAGGCATCTCCAGGATACTCTGGCAGGGATGCTCACCCAGGCCTCATGGTAGGAATAGGAACTTTCCTGCTGAAATTTATCAGCTCAGATCATCCCATCTCCCAAAGGGAATATGTAACTTCCAGACTAGCAATTCTCACAGTGCAAACCAGCAGCATCAGAATCTCACAAACCAGTAGCATCAGAATCCCACCTAGAAACTTGTTAGAGATACAAATTCTCTGGCTCCATTGCAGATCTACTGAATTAGAAACTGGGGGTGGGACCAATGATCAGTATTATAACCAGCTGCTACATGAAATTCTGATTCATACCAAAGTTTGAGAATTATAATTCTAGACCAGAAGTTCCTAGCCTTTTCTATACATTAAAATCAGCTAGAGAAGTTTTAGAAATCCCTGCACCAAAGCTGGGACCAATTAAATAAGAATTTCTAGAAATAGCATTTAGATTTCAGTAACCTTTAAACCTTTTCAGTTGATTCCAATTCTCAGCAGTCAAGGCTGAGAACCACAGTTCTAGCCACAATCAGATCTACCTGGCCTCTTGACAGTAGTCACCAATAGAAACAGAAATACTCAGAAGCAAGATTAGATTAAGACAGTAGTTCTCAGGGGCGCCTGGGTGGCTCAGTCTGTTAAGCGTCTGACTCTTGATTTCGGTTTAGGTCGTGATCTTGGGGTAGTGAGTGGGATCAAGCCCTGTGTGGGGCTGTGAGCTTAGCAGGGATTCTGTTTGGGACTCTCTCTCTCCCTTTCCCTCTACCTCTCCTCTCTCTCTCTCTCTCTCTCTCTCAGATAAATAAATAAAATTATAAAAAGGGGGGAAAAAGAGAGTAGTTCTCAAACTTTAGCATGCATGAGAATCTCATCTGGAGGACTTGTTAAAACACAGATTTCCATGTCCCACTCCCAGAGTTTATGTATCAGCAGATCTGGGGTAGGGCACAGAATCTCAGTCCTGCCAAGTTACCAGGGTTTAGGAGAGATATCAAAGTTCAGAATACTGGTTTGGAGATATAAGAAATAATCAAAATGCTGAGAAGAAGAATAGGATAATGCTGTGACATGTCAACCCAGAGAGAAGAAACTTTCAGAGAATAGTCAGGTGCCATTAATGACTTGGGGAGACCAAGGAGAGTGAGAACCTAGAGAAAAGCTTTGAAAAGGTTTGAGAAGGTTTGAAAGACTTGACCATTGATAGCTCATTAATAGGCAGGGGACCCAATCTGCTTAGTTTTAAATTCTAATTCTCCAATTATTAGGGAAAGTGTGCATCTTTGGGGAAGTTACTTAATATTTCTGGGCCTAACTCATTTACTCCTCTCAACAAGCCTGAAGAGTGGTCAAGTTATTAGAACACAATTGAGATGCAAAGAAGTGAGTAACTTCCCCTGAGGTAACAGTATTAATGGTTGGCTAAGGATTAGAACCCCTACTCACAACTCTTTTTTTTTTTTTTAATATCGCTTCTAAACTCCAGACATTTTCCAGTTGTCTGATGAGCATCCTGCCTGGATCTGAGAAGATACTAAAAAGCAGTGTTCTTCACCTTCCTCATTTTTCTCACTCATTTATTTTTGTTAACAGCACCACTATCTTGGTTTAAAACTCCTCAGCCATTTAGTTTAGAGCTTCTGCTTAGTTATTCTCCCTCTTTTCTAAAGGCCTTTAATAGAATGCCACTTCTCACTGGCAACATGGCAAAGGAAAATTACAGCAAACACCTATGTTTTCCCTCTTTTTCTCAGAATTACATAAATATTAGCCACAATTCTTCTTTAATTTAGATCAGGTGCTCTGTATTTCCTGTTAGGAGGTACCATATAGAAAACTATCTTCTCACATATGAAGGCGTTTGTCTTACCAGAAGAAGCCATTCACAGACATTCACACAGT